>CAUYLG010025970.1:0-141107 GCA_963573385.1 Cacajao melanocephalus | reverse complement strand
GAGACCATCCTGGTCAACATGGTGAAACCCCGTCTCTACTAAAAATACAAAAATTAGCTGGGCATGGTGGCGCAGCCTGTAGTCCCAGCTACTCGGGAGGCTGAGGTAGGAGAATTGCTTGAACCCAGGAGGCGGAGGTTGTGGTTAGCCAAGATTACGCCATTGCACTCCAGCCTGGGTAATAAGAGTGAAACTCCATCTCAAAAAAAAAAAAAAATTACACACACACACAATCCCTATTCAACCTGTCCCTTTTCCTTCCTTCCTTCCTTCCTTCCTACCTTCCTTCCTTCCTTCCTTCTCTCCTCCTCCCCTTCCCCTCACTCCTTCTCTCCTCTCCCTCTCCCTCCTCTTCTCCCCTCCTCCTCCTCCTCCTTCTTCTTCTTCTTCTTCTTTTTCTTCTTCTTCTTTCTCCTCCTCCTCCTTTTTTTTTCTTTTTGAGACAGGGTCTTGCTCTGTTGCCCAACCTGGAGGGCAATGGTGTGATCATGGCTCACTGCAGACTCGATCTCCTAGGCTCAGGTGATTCTTCCACCTCAGCCTCCCGAGTGGCTGTGCCACCATGCCTGGATAACTTTTTTAAATTTTTTGTAGAGACAGGGTCTTGCTATGTTGCCCAGACTGGTCTCAACTCCTGCCCTTTAGCAATTGTCCTGCCTCGGCCTACAAAATGCTGAAATTACAGGCATGAGGCACTGTGCCAGGCTTTCTTTTCTTTTCCTTTTATTTTCTCTTCTTTTCTTTCTTTCTGTGCCTGGTCTTTCCTTTCTTTCTTTCTCTCTCTTTCTTTCTTTCTTCTTTCTTTTCCTTCCTTTCCTCCCTCCTTCCCGTCCTTCCTTCCTTCCTTCCTCTTTCTTTTCTCTCTCTCTCTGTCTTACTCTGCCACCACCCAGGCTGGAATACGGTGGCACATTTCTAGCTCACTGCTGCCTCGAACTCCTGGGCTCAAGGGATTCTCCTGCCTTAGCCTGCCTCTGATGTAGCTGAGAGTACAACTGAGCACCACCATACCTGGCTACTTTTTTAAAAGTTTTTGTTTTGTTTTGTGTTTTTGGGTTTTTCTTGGCTGGATGAGGTGGCTCACCCCTGTAATCCCAGCACTCTGGGAGGCTGAGGCAAGTGGATTACCTGAGGTCAGGAGTTTGAGACCAGCCTGACCAACATGATTAAACCCCATCTCTACTAAAAATACAAAAATTGGCCAGGCGTGGTGGCATGCACCTGTAATCCCAGCTACTTAGGAGGCTGAGACAGGAGAATCGCTTGAACCCGGGAAGCTGAGTTTGCAGTGCGCCCAGATCTTCCCATTGCACTCCAGCCTGGGCAACAAGAGTGAAACTGTTTCAAAAAAGAACAAAAAAAATTTTTTTTAAAGAGATGGATCACTTGGTACCCCATGACCAAAAAAATTTATTAAAAAAATAAAAAAGAGTTAAATTCTTGCTACATTGTCCAGGCTGGTCTCGAACTCCTGGGCTCAAATGATTCTCCCAGCTTGCCCTACCAAAGTATTGGAACTATAGGCAGGAGCCACTGCACACGGCTCTGTCCTTTGTAAACAGCATATCAACATCTTCCCTTCTCTCTCTCTCTTTTTATATATATACACATATATATGCATATATATATATATATATATATTTTTTTTTTTTTTCCTGAGACAGAGTTTTGCTCTTGTTGCCCAGGCTGGAGTGCAATGGCATGACCTCGGCTTACCACAACCTCTGCCTCCTGGGTTCAAGCAATTCTCCTGCCTCAGCCTCTGGAATAGCTGAGATTACAGGCATGCGCCACCAGGCCCAGCTAATTTTGTATTTTTGTATTTTTAGTAGAGATGGGGTTTCTCCATGTTGGCCAGGCTGGTCTCGAACTCCTGACCTCAGGTGATCCGCCCACCTGTCACCTAGGCTGGAGTGCAGTAGCGCAGTCTTGGCTCACTGCATCCTCTGCCTCCCAGGTTCCAGTGATTCTCCTCCCTCAGGCTCCCAAGTAGCTGGGACTATAGGAGTGCATCACCACACCTGGCTAATCTTTTGTATTTTTTTAATCTTTTTTTTTTTTTTGAGACAATTTCCCCTCTGTCACCTAGGCTGAAGTATAGTGGCATGATCCTAGCTCCCTGCAACCTCCACCTCCCCAGGTTCAAACAATTCTCATGCTTCAGGCTTTCGAGTAGCTGGGATTACAGGCATGCACCACCAAGCCCAGCTAATTTTTGTATTTTTAGTAGAGACAGCATTTCACCATGTTGGCCAGGATAGTCTCAAACTCCTGACCTTGTGATCTGCCCACCTCAGCCTCCCAATGTGTTGGGATTACAGGCGTGAGCCACCGTGCCCGGCCTGTTTTGTTTTGTTTTGTTTTAGGCAGAGTCTCGCTGTGTCAGCCAGGCTGGAGTGCAGTGGTACAATCTTGGCTCACTGCAACCTCTGCCTCTGGGGCTCAAGCAATTCTCCTGCCTCCTATAATCCCAAGTAGCTGGGATTATAGGCCTCTGCCACAATGCCTGACTAATTTTTGTATTTTTAGCAGAGACGAGGTTTCACCATGTTGGCTAGACTAGTCTTGAACTCCTGACCTCAAGTGATCTGCCTGCCTTGGCCTCCCAAAGTGCTAGGATTATAGGCATGAGCCACTGTACCTGGCCTAGTGGATATTAAGAATAAATAAGTTGGGCCCGGGTGCAGTGGCTCATGCCTGTAATCCTAGCACTTTGGGAGACTGACACAGGTCAATCACAAGGTCATTAGTTTGAGACCAGCCTGGCCAACATAGTGAAACCCCGTCTCTACTAAAAATACAAAAATTAGCTGGGCGTGGTGGCACGCACTTATAGTCCCAGCTACTCAGGAGGCTGAGACAGGAGAATCACTTGAACAGGGTGGTGGGGGGCAGAGGTTGTGGTGAGCCGAGATTGCACCACTGCTATACTCCAGCCTGGGCAACAGAATGAGACTCTGTCTCACACATACAAAAAAAAAAAAACAAAAAAAATAAACAACAAACAAACAAAAAAACAGGAATCTAGAAATGACAAAGTATACTGAAGAATATGTGTAGGTTATATATAAATGCTACACCATTTTACATAAGGACTTGAGCATCTGTGAATTTTGCTTTCTATGGGAGAACCTAGAACTTAATCTCCCATAAATACTAAAGGAGAATCGCTTAAAACTGTACTTACAGTTTAATTCTCCTTTTGCCTCCCAGTTACCAAAACACATTACCTTTGTTCTATAGCAGTAAAGAGTAAGTATTTTGAAACTAAAATCTTAATGAATACATTTACAGTCAGACATAACGCTTTTGGGAACATTTCAAATTATAGTCATGATGACAACTTGACTATCCCGCCTAACTATCAAATCTCAGTATCTAAGAAAACTTCTGAAAGACAAAGAAGTTAGTTCATTTCTTTTTTTAATAAATTAGTTCATTCTATATGAAGAAACATTGAACATTTTCTTACTTCTTTTTTCAGAGGTATCTCCAAATCCTAACAAAAAACAAAAACTTAGATGGTTAAGCATTAAAAAGATAGTAACTGGCCGGGTGCAGTGGCTCATGCCTGTAATCCCAGCACTTTGGGAGGCTGAGGTGGGCAGATCATGAGGTCAAGAGAGATCATCGTGGCCAACCCCGTCTATAGCAAAAAATACAAAAATTAGTCGGGCGTGGTGGCACATGCCTGTGGTCCCAGCTACTCAGGAGGCTGAGGTGGAAGAATCGCTTGAACCCAGGAGGCGGAGGTTGCAGTGAGCCAAGATTGCACCACTGCACTCCAGCCTGGCGACAGAGCAAAACTCTGTCTAAAAAAAAAAAAAAAAATATAGTAACTGTGCAGGTGTGGTGGCTCATGTCTGTAATCCTAGCACTTTGGGAGACTGAAGTGGGAGGATCACTTCAGCCTAGGAGGTCAAGGCTGAAGTGCACCTTGTTCATGCCTCTGTAGTACAGCTTGGGCAACACAATGAGAAGTTATCTCAAAGAAAGAAAGAAAGAAAGAAAGAAAGCTGGATATGGTGGCTCATGCCTGTAATCTTAGCACTTTGGGAGGCTGAGGTGGGTAGATCATGAGGTCAGGGGTTCAAGACCAGCCTGACCAACATGGTGAACTCCCATCTCTATTAAAAAAAAAAAGAAAAAAGACAATAACTAATAACTAAAAGTAGATACTCGTATACAATTTGCAAACCAATGAAAGGAAATTTTTTTTTTTGAGACAGAGTCTCGCTCTGTGGCACAGGGTGGAATGCAGTGGCATAAATATCAGCTCACTGCAACCGCCACCTCCCAGGTTCAATCGATTCTCCTGCCTCAGCTTCCGAAGTAACTGGGATTATAGGCACAAGCCACCATGACTAACCATTTTTGTTTTTTGTTTTTTTTTTGAGACGGAGTCTTGCTTTGTCACCCAGGCTGGAGTGCAGTGGTACGATCTTGGCTCACTGCAACCTCTGCCTCCCGGGTTTGAGTGATTCTCCTGCCTGAGCTTCCCGAGTAGCTGGGATTACAGGCTCGCACCACCTTGCCTAGCTAATTTTTGTATTTTTAGTAGAGACGAGGTTTCACCATGTTGACCAGGCTGGTCTCGAACTCCTGACCTCGTGATCCACCCACCTCAGCTTCCCAAAGTGCTGGAATTACAGGCATGAGATACTGCGTCCGGCTCTTCTTTTGCATTTTTAGTGAAGATGGGGTTTCGCCATGTTGTACAGGCTGGTCTCAAACTCCTGATCTCAGGTAATCCACCTGCCTCAGCCTCCCAAAGTGCTGGGATTATAGGCGTGAGCCACCATGCCGGGCTTCTGCCCTGCCTTTAGCATAGTTGATTTCTATTCTCTCATCAGGTCTCCATTCAAAGGGTTCCTCCTACCTAGAAGTCTTATCCAGACTCCCACCACCTCCAGGCTCCTTACAGGTTTCCATAGCATCCACAGCCAAATAATGACTCTTCCCCCCGCCCCCCAAATCATGACTCTTAAGGGCCTGAGATATATTTGCCTTTGTGGACCCGTTCCTTCATAAAAGGATATTAAAAATTATATTTTATGACTACATTGGCCTGAAGAGGAAATATAATTCAGGCTGGATTCATTACTATATATTATATATGAATATATATGAATACTTTATATTACTATATATATGAATATTATTCATGTTCTCTTCTGTCCTTAAAAGAAATTAAAATAAAAATATTTTTGTGGGCCCCTAAAATTATCATGGGCCCTGGATATTGTGTTTGCTGTGCCAAGTGGAGAAGCTGACCTATAAACACTATGCAAGTTTTCTTTTCTTTTCTTTTCTTTTTTGAGACGGAGTCTCACTCTGTCACCAGGCTAGAGTGCAGTGGTGTGATCTTCGCTCACTGCAACCTCTGCCTGCCTTCAAATGATTCTCCTGCCTCAACCTCCTGAGTAGCTGGGATTACAGGTGCGCACCACCACGCCCGGCTAATTTTTGTATTTTTAGTAGAGCTCGGCCTCCCGAAGTGCTGGGATTACAGGCATGAGCCACTGCGCTTGGCCTCTTTTATTAGAGACAGGCTGTGGCTCAGGCTGAAGGGCAGTGGTGCAACCTCACTTCACTGCCTTCCTCACTTCCTCCCTGAGCCTGACTTTCCAGGCTGAAGTGATCCTCCCACCTCAGCCTCCCGAGTAAGCAGGACTACAGGTACATCAGGCTAATTTTGCTTATTTTTGGTAGAGCTGGGGTCTCTGGAACTCCTGGGCTCAAAAGACCCTCCCATCTCAGTGCTGGGATGGCGGGACATGGTGGCTCACGCCTGTAATTCCTGCACTTTTGGAGGCTGAGGTGGGCGTATCACCAGAAGTCAGGAGTTCGAGACCAGCCTGGCCAACATGGTGAAACCCCGTCTCTACAAAGATATGAAAATTAGCTGGGCATGGTGGAGTATGCCAGTAATCCCAGCTACTCAGGAGGCTGAGGCAGGAGAATCTTTTGAACCCGGCAGGTGGAGGTTGCAGTGAGCCAAGGTCATGCCATTGCACTCCAGCCTGGGCAACAAAAGCCACACTCCAGCTCAAAAACAAACAAACAAAAGTGCTAGGATTATAGGTGTGAGCCACCACACTCAGCCCAAGTTTTCTACTGAGCGTTTATTCTTATCATGGTTACTTTCTAGAAGGTGTGAGTCCAGAACACCTGCCTCTGCATCATCCGTGATCCGTGGGGGTGACACTAGAGTGTGAGATCTCAGTCTCCCAGGGACATCCAAGCCAATGTGCATTTTTAACCAAGCTTTTCATGATTCTAATGCTTACAAATGGTTGTGAACCACTATTGTTGTTTTGTTTTGTTTGTTTTGTTTTGTTTTGTTTTTTGAGACGGAGTCCGCTCTGTTGCCCAGGCTGGAGTGCAATGGTGCGATCTCGGCTCACGGCAATCTCCGACCCCTGGGTTCAAGCAATTCTCTTGCCTCAGCCTCCCGAGTATCTGGAATTACAGGCAACTGCCACAACGCCGGGCTAATTTTTTTGTATTTTTAGTAGAGATGGGGTTTTACCATGTTGGCCAAGCTGGTCTCGAACTCCTGACCTCAGGTGATTCACCTGCCTCAGCCTCCCAAAGTGCTGGGATTACAGGTGTGAGCCACGTCACTGGGCCAGATGATTTTTTTTTTTTTTTTGGCTCCCTTTGCTTACTATGTTTTCCTTTAGTTAAGGATTGCCTGAATGGAACGCCTCCTGTTTTTGGTAGGGGAACACTACTTTTTGGTGCAGGAGGACTGGCATCCTCTTTTACATCATGGGGTCTGACTTTTCCTTAATTTTTTTTTTTTTTGACACAGGGGCTCACTCTTTTTCCCAGACTGGAGTGCAGTGCTATGATCATAGCTCACTGCAGGCCTTGCCCTCTTCAGCTCAAACAAGCCTCCTGCCCTTGGCCTCCTGTGTAGCTGGGACCACAAGTGTGCACCACCACATTCAGCTAATTTTTTTTTTTTTTGGTAGAGATAGGGTTCCACTTTGTTGCCCAGGCTGGTCTCAAACTCTTGGGCTCAAATGATCCTCACACTTTGGCCTCCCAAAGTGCTGGGACTACAGGTGTGAGTCACTTCACCCAGCCTGGTTTTATCAGTATAAATCTATTATGCTCGGCCGGGCGCGGTGGCTCACGCCTATAATCCCAGCACTTTGGGAGGCCGAGGCGGGTGGATCATGAGGTCAAGAGATCGAGACCATCCTGGTCAACATGGTGAAACCCTGTCTCTACTATAAATACAAAAATTAGCTGGGCATGGTGCGCACGCCTGTAGTCCTAGCTACTCAGGAGGCTGAGACAGGAGAATTGCCTGAACTCAGGAGGCGGAGGTTGCGGTGAGCCGAAATCGCGCCATTGCCCTCCAGCCTGGGTAACAAGAGCGAAACTCCATCTCAAAAATAAATAAATAAATAAAATAAAAATAAATCTATTATGCTCAATACGAATTTAAAAGTTCATTGAGGCCGGGCGCAGTGGCTCACACCTGTAATCCCAACACTCTGGGAGGCCGAGGCGGGCGGATCACCTGAGGTCCGGAGTTCAAGACCAGCCTGACCAACATGGTGAAACCTCATCTTTAAAAAAAAAAAAAAAAAAAAAGTTCATTGAACTTTGTCATACAATAAAAGCATTTACACTTTCTCTTGTGGGATTTACACGGAGTTCACTTTAAAATGACAGCCTTCGGGTGTTCTCATCATACACAGAATAAAAAGCTTAATTAAATTATACTGGTCATAGCTTTTTTGTCTTTCAGTGTTTAGAAACTGTATTATAAAGACAAGTTTTAATGACCCATATTTTTTTTACTTTCCCTTTAGAAGGAGGAAGAGATGAGATAAATCACAAGGATAGAACTGATATTAAGGATTTGGTCCAAAAAAGGAAGCTTCCAGCGAATGTTATGAAGTCCATGTGGGTGAAACTAAATTGTACTTTCTTTTTACTTTTTTTTTTCTATTTTTTACTTTTTTTTTTTTTTTTTAGAAGACTGGGTTTCACCATGTTGGTCAGGCTGGTCTTGAACTCCTGACCTCAGGTGATCCGCCCGCCTTGGCCTCCAAAGTGCTTGGATTACAGGCGTGAGCCACCACGCCCGGCCCTAAATTGTACTTTCTATTCCATCATGAATGATTATTCAGATTCAAAATGAGAGCATTAAAGAACTGTGAATTCTCCATGAAAAACGATTTTCTCCTTGTGGTTTAGTTTACTGATATTCAATCTTGTTTCATAAAAAGTGATATGTTGACCAGGCGTGGTAGCTCACATCTGTAATCCAAGCACTTTGGAGATCAAGGCGGGTGGATCACCTGAGGTCAGGAGTTCAAGACCAGCCTGACCAACATGGTGAAACCCTGTCTTTTAAAAAATAAATAAATAATAAAAAAAATTTTTTAAGTTATATGTTTACCATATTAAACATGTTTAGAGATGGAAAAGTATTTATTGCATATTAAAAGAGTACAAGAAATATTTATATATGCATATAAATATATGTTTTAAGATATTTAATTTATGTAAAGATGAAACAAAATCCTTTATTTGTGGATATCTGAGTAACTAGAAAATATAATTGGATGGGCACAGTGGCTCACGACTATAATCCCAGCACTTTGGGAGGCCGAGGCAGGCGGATCGCCTGAGGTTAGCAGTTAGAGACTAGCCTGGCCAACATGGCAAAACCCCATCTCTACTAAAAATACAAAAGCAAGTGGGTGTGGGGGCATGCGCCTGTAATCCCAGTTACTTGAGAGGCTGAGACAGGAGAATCGCTTGAACCCAGGAGGTGGAGGTTGCAGTGAGCTGAGATCCCACCATTGCACTCCAGCCTAAGCAACAAGAGTGAAACTTTGTCTCAAAAAAAAAAAAAAAAAATGAGGCCGCGTGCAGTGGCTCACGCCTTGTAATTCCAGCACTTTGAGAGGCCTAGGTGGGTGGATCATGAGGTCAGGAGATCGAAAGCATCCTGGCCAACATGGTGAAACCCCATCTTAAAAAAATATATATGGCCGGGCGCGGTGGCTCACGCCTGTAATCCAAGCACTTTGGAGGCCAAGGCGGGCGGATCACCTGAGGTCGGGAGTTCAAGACCAGCTTGACCAACATGGTGAAACCCCATCTTTAAAAAAAAAAAAATATATATATATATATATATATAAATATAAAAAAAGAAAGAAAATATAATTAAGCCAAATATATATTCTCCCAAGCATTATGATTAAGCCAAATTTGCTTTGTTGTGCTTGGTTTTTTTTTTTGTTTGTTTGTTTTTTTTTTAAAAGACGGGGTTTACCATGTTGGTCAGGTTGGTCTTGAACTCCCCATCTCAGGTGATCTGCCTGCCATGGCCTCTAAAGAGCTTGGATTATAGGCATGAGCCACCACGCCCA
Organism: Cacajao melanocephalus; assembly: GCA_963573385.1. NCBI lineage: Eukaryota > Metazoa > Chordata > Mammalia > Primates > Pitheciidae > Cacajao > Cacajao melanocephalus. The sequence continues at coordinate 131,703 of CAUYLG010025970.1, read as the reverse complement.
GCCTGTGCTTGGTTTTTTTTGTTTCTAGTTTGCTTATTCATTGCTGTTTTTTAAGATAGTAACCATGAGTCCTTCAGTTAGTGAATGAAATCCTCCAAGTTTAAATATTCTACAACTGAAATATATAAGCATTGAAAATAGATTGAAATAAATCTATTTGTTCAAAAGCCTATGTTATGTTTTCTAGCTGACCTGACCCGTCCAGGGAACCACTGCGTGTGTGTGTGTGTTGTGACAACAGAGTTGGCTCATAGATTTAAAGGAAGTATAAATGGGCAAAAATAAAAATGCTGGCCTTGATCAATGTCACACACCTCTTTTTCAATGAATTCCAACTTTCTGTTCAATCTCAGTCTCTGTAATGAGACTCTTTGACTTTCAACTATACTCGTGAGATTAGAAAAAAATTCTGCCTCTGGGACAGAGGTCAGAGAGCTAATACCCAGCCATGGAGACTTCATTGTGGGTTTGCAGGCTGCATGAATACCTCCGGGCAGCAAAGAAAAATAGGTCAGAGCTTGGTGCTTAGCTGTGTGATCTTGAGCAGGTTAGTTGACATTTCTGTTCCTCCATGTCTTCCTCTGTAAAATCGGGATCCTAATAGCATCTATGCCATAAGGCTGTTTAAGGATTAACTGAGTTAATATGTGTAAAACTCTAAGGAGAACGCTTGGGACATGGTGAGTGCTTAAGAAAAATATCTGCCATTGTTAGGATGTGAGTTGCTGACAACTTTCCCCCCTCCCCAAAATGGCTACTGCTCTGTAAATAAGAGATAAGAAAACTCCGCTGGAGAGGGAGGGATTTGTAACTTGGGGCGGGGGGAGAAAATCACTTACTAAAGAACAAAGTTTTCTTTTATATATTTTGAAAATGAAAACGTTCACAAAAGACAAGTATTCTGCCGAGTAAAAACGTCAGTTAGGGAGAGAAAACGCTGACTCCTCCCAGCTCGCAGCACGAGGAGGAGGACAGAGTCAAGGGGACTTTTAGCTGAGTAATAGGCAGTATCCCTCATGAACGCCACCCTCCGTCCTTCTTGCCAGGATTGTAAACCTCCGTAACAGAATGTTCAAGGTCTCCTAGGTATTTTACAAAAATTGTTTGAGAAAGACTTTCCGGGATCATCAATTTTTAACCACTGCTTACCAGGCATATTCTAAGAGAGTGAGAGTGAGACCTAAACCCTGCCTAAGGATTTGTCATGAAGCTTCTGCGATATTTTTTCCTTCTGGTGTTAGTAATAACCACCCATTGTGTGAATTACACCATGTGAATTACACGAAAATAATAAGTTTTTAAAAATAATTTTTCCCTAAATATCAAAAAAACCCACCCTGTATCATTGTTTTAAAAAAACTGAAAAATACACACAACAAACAAAGGGAATTAAAAATCACTGGTGATCATTAGTAATTACTTAGTGGATGAGAAGGTTTTTTGTTTTTGTTTTTTTTAAAGTTTCTCAAATGCGTTGCAGAATTTGGGATTTTTTTTTGGTTGGAGGGAAGGGTATTGGGATAAAATAATAACAATAAATTCAAGGAGAAAAAGAGGAAGCCATTTTACACTAATACCATACTCTAGACCACTTCCTTCTCAAAAAGGCACATCCCCTCTTGTGAAAACAGACCAGGAGTTTCAAGGTAGGGAGTGGAAATAGACTTGAATATTCCTTGTGAATTCTAGGAGCTAAAAGCTCAGATCGAAAATGCAAAAACAAAGGACATACAAGCTCACAGAGTCCAGGTCTACAGAAGGGAACATTCAGATCCGTTTTATAAAGGGCAAGACAGAGGGAGAGGTCAGCACTCTTGCCAGGCAGGGGCCTTGTATTTAAGCATGGACTTTGCAATGTACTAATATTGTGACCTTAGGAAGGTCATGGCACCGCCTCTCTGAGACACTGTTTTCTAATCTGTGAAATGGGACATTCAACTTCCCCTCTGTACCTTGCAGAGACATTTGAAGATAATGTATCTGTAAAATCCTTTTAACGGAACAATGCAAACATAAGGTGTGATGTTAAGGCGGCACAATTCCAAGCTTTTCTGTATTGTTTGGATCAAAACATTGTTTCCTTGTCTACATTATTTATCTACATGGACTTACAGCTGTTTGTGAAGATGAAATAGGCGGCTTCCACTGATAACCAGAAACTTCAGTGGTTTGACTTTTAGTGAATTTGCCTCAACTTATGTTTTTTAAAAAAGTACCTAGAGATACTCTGTCTCACCAGGAAAGAAACAGAATGAAGCCGTCCCTAGGTTAAAACCACCTCGCTCACCGTTTATTTCTGAAACAAACATTTGTTGACTGTGTTTTGGACATGGTTTACTGACCTAAGCTCGCAAACTTTCCATAAATGAATCAAGAAGTCAGGATTTCCTAGCCAAACCTTCTCATCTGTATCCCATCTCTGGCCAAATTCTGTAGGGATCTGGCCGTAAATATGTAATGCCTCCTCGGAACACGGGCCTGCCCATCTGCCGGCCCACGCCCTTTTGCTGTTCAAATAATTACTGGGCCAGAACCAGTTAATCACAGGCCCTTCAAGGTGGGGACGAGGCCCCTGTGCTCGGCACCCCGCGGGGGCGGGGGAGGCACTTGAGAGTTTACCATCCTGGTAGGAATAAGCCTTCAGGGCATCACAAAGTCTGTGAAATTACTCCAGTCGTGAGTTAATTTGGTGCAGCTTCCCTGGATCTAGGTCCCAGTGAGTAATTGGCTTTTTGGTTTTTGGCACAGGTAAGAAAAGAGGAGGGGAAAAAAAATGCTGTAAGCAAGTTTCGAAATCTTAGATCATTTCATGAATGACTCAGTGTTTCCTTCTGGAAAAGTGCAAATAATTGGCTTTCATTAATAACTCAGCTTTGAAAAAAATTCCTAAATAGCCAGGAACCCTGGCCCTTCATGCTCTCTGGACATGGTCATCCTCCAATCTTCAATTTGATAGCTTCCAGAGGAATTTCATTCACTTGATAATGTCTGCTTGTTGAAAAATAAACTGTCACCTACTTCCTCCTTGAGGCTTCCTGTTCTTTCTGAGAAAAGCATTGAGATTGTCTTTCTTTTTCTCTTTTTTTTTCCTATTTAAAAATATTCAGCCAGGTGCGGTGGCTCATGCCTGTAATCCCAGCAGGTTGAGAGGCCTAGGCAGGCAGATCACTTGAGGTCAGGAGTTCGAGTCCAGCCTGGCCAACATGGTGAAACTGTCTCTACCAAAAATACAAAAAAAATTAGCTGAGTATGGTGGTAGGTCCCTGTAGTCCCAGCTACACGGGAGGCTGAGGCAAGGGAATCGCTTGAATGTGGGAGTTGGAGGTTGCAGTGAGCTGAGATTGCACCACTGCACTCCAAAAATGAAATAAAAGATAATAAAATCATAGAATAGGCTGGGCATGGTGGCTCAAACCTGTAATCCCAGCCCTTTGGGAGGCCAAGGCGGGTAGATCACAAGGTCAGCTGTTTGAGACCAGCCTGGCCAACACGGTGAAACCCCATTTCTAATAAAAATACAAAAATTAGTCGGGTGTGGTGGGGAGTGCTTATAATCCCAGCTACTAGGGAGGCTAAGGCAGGAGAATCGCTTGAACCTGGGAGATGGAGGTTGTCGTGAGCTGAGATCATGCCACTGCATTCCAGCCTGGGCAACAGACCAAGACTTGTCTCAAAAAAAAAAAATTAAAATTAAATGAAATAAACATATTAAACATATAGAGTTATTCTTCTTCTTCGAAAATTAATTATATACAGCACAAAAGGAAATAGCCTATTTCTTCATAGAATAAAAATGTTATATTGTATATTTCTTTAGTTAGAAATACATAAATAAATATATTTCAAATATTATCTTGAATTCATTTGAGCACATTTCACTTTTAGAATAAAAAAACTAACCTCTATTTGTCTCTCTCTTTCTCTGCACATAAACAATCCCTAAGTTTTAATACAGAAGACATCCATTCTTTCATCATTAGTATGGTTGAATCCAGCTTCAGAGCTATAAACTCTGAAGATGTCTCTAATGACTCATTAATGGAATAAAATGTTTCTCATGTTGAAGGTATGCAAATGAAACTTAATGGAGTGAAGGAAGACTCTGTAATTCAGTAAATAAAGCTGAGAATGTTACCGTGGTCACCCTGAACTCTATTTGCATAGAGGTTTAGCTTGCTTTTAAAGCAGAAGGAAAGAAAAGAGGAGGAAGAAAAAAAGTCCAACGTTCACCACATGTTCTCAAAATAAAAATCTCCTAAGGTGAAACAGTTAACAAAACAAAAACTGCTTAGTATAGATGAATCCAAAATGCAATGAAATTCTTTTCTAGAATATAGACAGCAAGTATAGGACCTGCCTCAGGTCCTCTGATGGAGAAAACTGCACAATGAAAATGTTTCTCACTCATGTTTGTTTTGTTAGGTCAGGAGTGATTCTTTTTTTTTTTTTTTTTTTTTGAGACAGAGTCTCACACTGTCACCCAGGATGGAGTACAGTGGCAAGATATTGGCACACAGAAACCACCGCTTCCGGGGTTCGAGCAATTCTCTCTCAGCCTCTTAAGTAGCTGGGATTAGAGGTGTGCATCACAGCGCCCTGCTGATTTTTGGTGTGTTTTTAGTAGAGATAGGTTTTGCCATGTTGGCCAGGCTGGTCTCAAACTCCTGACCTCAAGTGATCCGCCCGCCTCAGTCTACCAAAGTGCTGGGATTACAGGTGTGAGTGCTGGGATTACACGCCCAGCCAGGTCAGGTCTGTTTCTGTTACTACTCCGGCTTCAGGAGTCAACCCTGCTTGGGTTGTTGGTCTAATCACAACGTGAGTCCCTATTTCCTCAAGTCAGACATATCGTCGAATTGAAATAGAACAGTGGGTTGAGCGCAGCGGCTCAGACCTGTAATCCCAGCACTTTGGGAGGCCGAGGCAGGTGGATCACCTGAGGTCAAGAGTTTGAGACCAGCCTGGCCAACATGGCAAAACCCTCTCTCTAGTAAAAATACAAAAATGAGCTGGGCATGGTGGCAGGCACCTGTAATCCCAGGTAATCGGAAGGCTGAGGCAGGAGAATCGCTTGAACCTGGGAGGCAGAGATTGCAGTGAACTGAGATTGCGCCATTGCACTCCAGCCTGGGTGACAAGAGCGAGACTCCAGCTCAAAATAAATAAACAAATAAATAAAAACATAAAGAAATAGAATAGAGATGGGCAAAGTTCATGCTGGATATCAAATTACCAATCTTGCAACGTTTAATACCAGGAATTAAAACCAGAATCACTGTTATCTTCTTTGAAGGAAAGCTCAAATTGCACATGTTTTTACATCTGTGTGAATGCATATGATCTATTTTTTGGAAGAAAGATTGCTTCACTGCAATTGCTCATTCATGTAAGGTGGAAATATTTCAAGGAAATAGTAGGATGAGGAAAGTCCACACCTTCTCAGGGAGAGAATAGATTTAAATAAATACTTCAGAACCGACCTAAATTAATCACATGATTGGTCAAGTATGAGGAAGAGCCCATTGGCAGCCCGGTTTAATTTCGGAGAGATATACCTGGGCTATTTCGGAAGATGACGCTAGTGAAGAAAGCCTTGCCTTGCACACGTAATAATAGCATCTCACACTTTAGCTCGCAGCAAATCCTACACTCAAGCCACATCCTGGTAGCTGATTCGCCATCCTCAAGGTCCCACATGCCTAGAGAATGAGTGAAAAAACACTAGAAGATAAACCACAAATAGCGTAAAGATTTTTTTTTTGAGGAGGGGTTTTGCTCTGTTGCCCAAACTGGAGTACAATGGCGTGATCTTGGCTCACTGCAACCTCTGCCTCCCGGGGTTCAAGCAATTCTCCCTGCCTCAGCCTCCTCAGTAGCTGGGATCACAGGCATCTGGCACAACGCCCGGCTAATTTTTGTGTTTTTTAGTAGAGACAGGGTTTCTGCATGTTGGTCAGGCTGGTCTTGAACTCCCGACCTCAGGTGTTCCACACCCCCCCCCCCGCCTCCCAAAGGGCTGAGATTACAGGCGTAAGCCACCACGCCCGGCCTAAGATTTATTTTATAAATATCTTCAGGTGTTGGCATTTTATTTGGTTAGGCCGTCTAGTTCTGGAGGTGTTGTCAAGGCTTTTCTGAGAATTTACTCAAGGACAAAATAGAGCAGGTGTCTTATGATTAGTCAGTTACTGTGCCCTTCGTCTCCACCCCTGACCTACCCCCCCCAAAATATTGATTTTAAAATAAAAAATAAGAAAAGGGAGAAGTGATAAGAACCATATGTACGTGGAAAGAGAGGCGATATGTTTCTAATAGGAGGTTGGTCCCCTAATATTGTTATACAGACATATGTATTACTGTACTTTAAAAAACGACACATGTATCTTTTATGAAGTTAAAGGGTCATTCTGGGCCAGGCGCAGTGGCTCATGTCTGTAATCCCAGCACTTTGGGAGGCTGACGTGGGCGGATCACGAGGTCCGGAGTTCAAGACCAGCCTGACCAACATGGTGAAACCCTGTCTCTGCTAAAAACACAAAAATTAGCCGAGCGTTGTGATGGGCTCCTGTAACCCCAGCTACTCAGGAGGCTGAGGAAGGAGAATTGCTTGAACCCAGGAGGCGGAGGTTGCAGTTAGCCGAGGTCATGCCACTGGACTCCAGCCTGGGCAACAGAGTGAGACTCCATTTCAAAAAAATAAAAATTCTGAAATCAAAAGGTACACAGAGAAAATCTAGTAAAACATAATTCTGATACCAAAAGGTGCACAAGAGAAAAGCCAGTCTCTCTCCCACCCACTGTGATTCCCCTGACTCTCGGTGCCTCTTCCTCCTGCGGAGTCATCCCCAGAACCCGAGTAAAGATTATTTATTTATTTATTTGTCTGTTTATTTATTTATTTGTGAGACAGAGTTTTGCTCTTGTTGCCCAGGCTGGAGTGCAATGGCGTGATCTCAGCTCCCTGCAACCTCTGCTTCCCGGGTTCAAGTGATTCTCCTGCCTCAGCCTCCTGAGTAGTTGGGATTACAGGCGCCTGCCACCATGCCCAGGTAATTTTTTTTTTTTTGTATTTTTAGTAGAGACGGGGTTTCACCATATGGCCATGCTGGTGTTGAACTGCTGACCTCAAGTGATCCGCCTGCCTCAGCCTCCCAAAGTGCTGGGATCACAGGCATGAGCCATCACACCTAGCCCGTATTTACTTATTTCTATTTGTATAAAAATGTAAAGCTGGGCGCAGTGGCTCAGACCTGTAATCCTAGCACTTTGGGAGGCTGAGGCAGGTGGATCACAAGGTCAGGAGTTCCAGACCAGCCTGGCCAATATGGTGAAACCCTTTCTCTACTAAAAATACAAAAATAAGCTGGGCGTGGTGGCACATGTCTGTAGTCCCAGCTACTCAGGAGGCTGAGGGGGGAGAATCAAGTGAACCCAGGAGGTGGAGGTTGCAGTGAGCCAAGATCGTGCCACTGCACTCCAGCCGGGGCGACAGAGTGAGACTCCATCTCAAAGAAAAAATCCAAAAATTAGCTGGGCATGGTGGCATGCGCTTTTAATCTCAGCCGTGATCCCTCCATTGTACTGCATGCTGGGTGACAGAGCAAAGCAAGACCCTGTCTCAAATAAAAGCACTTTACATTAGTATTATTATTAATCATTAGAGACAGAGTCTGGCTCTGTTTCCCAGGCTGGAGTGCAGCAGCATGGCTCACTACAGCCTCTAACTCTTGGGCTCAGGCGATCCTCCCATCTCAGTCTCCCAGGTAGCTGGGACGATAGGCACATGCCACCATGCCCGGATAATGTTTTGTAGTTTTTTAGTAGAGACCGGGTTCTGCCATGTTGCTCAGGCTGGTCTCAAAATGCTAGGCTCAAGTGCTCTTTCAGCCTTGGCCTCCCAATGTGCTGGGATTGCAGGTGTGAGCCACCATGCCCAATCTTACATTATTTTTGACGCTTAAGAAAAATGATCATTGTAAAGTATCAGATAAGGAAAAGCAGGGTTCAATTAAATACTATGCCATTTTAATTTATTAACACGTAAGAGTTGTATATATTTTGGAGATACGTACGGCCATGTTTTTTTTCTTTTTTATCATCTAGCCCAAAATGTCAGATATGGCCATTTTTTTTTAAAGCCGCAAGACGGCAGGAAAATTTGAAAAATGGTTATTTCTGCATGTCATGTGTTGGGTTTATGGATGCAATTTTCAAATTTTCTATAATGATAAGTAGGGCTTTCTTTCCTTTATTAGTTATTATTATTATTTTTGACACAGAGTCTTGCTCTGTTGCCAGGCTGGAATGCAGTGGCACGATCTTGGCTCACTGCAACCTCCGCCTCCTAGGCTTAAGTGATTCTCCTGCCTCAGCCCCCTGAGTAGCTGGGATTACAGGTGTGTGCCACCATGCCTGGCTAATTTTTGTATTTTTAGTAGAGACGGGGTTTCACCATGTTGGTCTGACTGGTCTCGAACTCCTGACCTTGTGATCCGCCCACCTCAGCCTCCCAAAGTGCTGGAATTGTAAGCCTGAGCGACTGCGCCGGCTTACCATTATTATTATTACTTTTGAGATAGGGTGTTTCTCTGCTCCCCAGGCTGGCGTGCTGTGGCACAGTCATGGCTCATTGCAGCCTCGAAATCCTGGCCTCAGGCAATTCTCCTGCCTCAGCCTTCCAAAGCACTGGGATTACAGACATGAGCCACCACGCCCAGCCAAGTAAGGCTTTCTAATCATAAAAATAAAAATGTGGCCGGATGCGGTGGCTCACGCCTGTAATCCTAGCACTTTGGGAGGCCGAGGTGGGTGAAACCCCGTCTCTACTAAAAATACAAAAAAAAAAAATTACCTGGGCATGGTGGCAGGCGCCTGTAATCCCAACTATTCAGGAGGCTGAGGCAGGAGAATCACTTGAACCCGGGAGGTGGAGGTTGCAGGGAGCTGAGATCACGCCATTGCATTCCAGCCTGGGCAACAAAAGCAAAATCAGCCTGACCATCATAGGGAAACCCCATCTTTATATATAAAAAAAAAATGTATTCTTTAAGAATTATACATTATGGCCGGGCGTTGTGGCTCACACTGATAATCCCAGCATTTTGGGAGGCCGAAGCGGGAGGATCACCTGAGGTTGGGAGTTTGAGACCAGCCTGATCACATGGAGAAACCATGTTGAGACGTCTCTACTAAAAAATACAAAAATTAGCCAGGTGTGGTGGTGCATGCCTGTAATCCCAGCTACTTGGGAGGCTGAGGCAGGAGAATGGCTTGAATCTAGGAGGCGGAGGTTGCAGTGAGCCAAGATTGCACCATTGCACTCCAGCCTGGGCAACAAGAGCAAAACTCTATCTCAAAAGCAAAGCAAAACAAAACAAAAAAACATTGTTTTTCTACTTTACTGTAAAGTTAACCTCAATAATTCTGATTCATTTACAGTGGCTTCTACTATATTCTATTTACATTCGTTCAACACATATGTGTAGTTTAACCACAGATACTATTTCAGCACCTATTCTCACACTTGGAAGATGGTACTTTTGGTTTTCTTTCTTTGTTTCTTTTTTTTTAAAGATGGGGCTTCACCATGTTGGCCAGGCTGGTCTTGAACTCCTGACCTCGGGTGATCCACCCACCTCAGCCTCCCAAAGTGCTAGGATTACAGGCGTGAGCCACCGCACCCGGCCTGGTTTTCTTTTTAATTTTTTTAAATTTCTTTTTCTTTTTCTATTTTTTTAATGAAGATGGTACTTTAAACACCGTGCTGGACGTTCTGTATGAGATCAATAAATACTAATTAAATTTGAAGACTGAGGATAGGATTAGCTTTTCAAAGGGTTGATCTTGACATTTATAATAAGCCTGAGAATGGATTATAGATACTCCACCCTAATAATGCTATAAGTACCTTTGGTGGTGGTTTCTAGGCTTGATCAGCTTAATGATTCATTTTACTGGCAATGATATTTTTCAGTTGTGTGTCTGTATGTGCTTTAAAAAGGACAAAAATAAGTTTGGGGGGAAAAAAAACACCATTTGAATTGCTTTCAAATGTTCCAATAAATTCAAACCCATATACTGTTGCTCAAGAATTTCCTTGCTGGGTTATTACATACATTGCCAAATCTCTCTAGCTTTCTCTTATTTTCTTAATCTTAGGAACTATAGAAGATTTTAAGTGTTGCTGGCTGGTCAGAAAATGTAAATATTTTCAAACAACTTAAAGATTTAAATGTCATAAGAGAGATTTTAAAAACAGCTAAAAGTTTTAGAATCAGCAAAAACTATCTTGGGCCCCCAAAGAGAAAGAGTATAGTATTTTTTCACATTCCTATTTAAATAACCATTTGTTATCTGCAAATGTTTCTACTGAGAACATCCCAATAAATGGCTGGTCTGTGACTAAGGAAATACTTCAACTAACGATCCACTGATAGGCAAAGAAATATCAACTAGGCCAGGAGGCCTCATCAGTTGCTATCTAACAGACGTGGTAACAGCAGCAGCACCAGCTAGATGGCAAAGGAGCAGTGGTTGAGCCCAAGCCATTACAAGTTTGTTAGGATCATTTCAGTCCATCTAGCAACACGCTCCAGGTGGGCAGCATTTTAGGTGGATTCTATGCAAACTGAATACAATAGAATACACTAGCAATGAGGGATGCCCTTGTGTTCTAGACAATAGAAGATCTGAATTATTATACCCTAAAATTTTAGTGTTTCTGTAATGGATCTACGATGTTTTGCTGTATACCTTTAAAACCAAGACAGACAAATTCTTCAAAAGCTTAGAAAAGGGAAAAGGAAAAATGGCTAGAATTTTTTTTTTTTTTTTTTGAGTATTGCTCTGTCACCCAGGCTGGAGTGCAGTGGCAGGATCTGGTCTCACTTCAACTTCTGCCTCCCGGGATCAAGTGATTCTCCCACCTTAGCCTCCCGAGTAGCTGGGATTACTGATGTGTATTACCACACGTGGCTAATTTTTGCATTTTTAGTTGAGTCAGAGGTTCATCATGTTGGCCAGGCTGGTCTCCAACTCCTGACCTCAGGTGATCCACCCCTCTTGGCCTTCCAAAGTGCTGGGATTACAGGCATGAGCCAAAGTGCCAGGCCTAGACATTGTTTCCTAATGTACAGGAATGGAGACAGACGAAACTTGAGAACGAATTCAGAGATCATCTTTTTTCATGAGCAAAACTCTCTCCTAGATACAAGTAATATACCCCAAATATCAAGAACAGTTTGGTTTCAGTTTTAAATATACATATATATATATATATATTTTTTTTTTTTTTGAGATGGGGTTTTGCTATCACCCAGGCTGGAGTGGAGTGCAGTGGTACAATTATAGCTCACTGCACCCTCAACTTCCTAGGCTCAAGGGATCTTCCTGCCTCAGTCTCCCAAATTGCTGGGATTACAGGTATGAGCTACTGTGCCCAGCAAAACCCAAATTTAAATCTATCAAACTGGTGGTCAAAGAAAATAATTCTTGGGCCAGGCGTGGTGGCTCATGCCTGTAATCCAAGCACTTTGGAGGCCAAGGCGGGTGGATCACCTGAGGTCGGGAGTTCAAGACCAGCCTGACCACTATGGTGAAACCTCGTCTTAAAAAAAAAAGAAAAAAAGAAAAAAAGAAAATAATTCTTTACACAATTGCCCCCAGCTAAGAAAAAAAAAAAAAAAGAATTCTTTGGAAAGTATATAGTTTAAGGAAGAGAGGACTAGAAGGGGAAAATGAAATGATATAAAGGAAAACAGATTCGAGATCCCTCAAAATTCATAAATGATGTTTCTCCAAATAGTTTTTTAAAAAGTCTACCAAATCTGAAGGGTGCGGTAGCTCACACCTGTAATCCTAGCACTTTGGGAGGCCAAGGTGGGTGGATCACCTGAGGTCAGGAGTTCAGGACCAGCCTGGCCATCATGGTAAAACCCTGTCTTAAAAAAAAAAAACAAAAAAAAGGTCTACCAAATTTGTCAATCACAGGCTTAGGGTTATTTTACATTTCTTTAAAACCTCTGAAGTTCAAAGTAAATAACTGTTACAACGGTTGCATCCAATATTTACACGCAGAATGTGTTTCCCGAAAATTTGACATGTCATTTAAGGTTGCAGTAGTGCTGCCACCACGTTTTCACACGTGATCAAATATATCTCATTGGAAAACCGTGTAATCTTGTTTGGAAATCTTCCTCAGGGTCTGGCATCCTGTAGGAATTCTGCCAGAGAACTTTAATCCAAATCATAAACACAAGTAATAAGTACTAAAAAAGAAACTTCTGGTCCAGGACTTTGAATCTTTTGACTTTTAATAATCAAAAAAGCTGTATTTTTCTTTTGTTTAAAAAATAGAGATGACTGGCCGGGCATGGTGGCTCATGCCTGTAATCCCAGCACTTTGGGAGTTTGAGGTGGGTGCATCACTTGAGGTCAGGAGTTCGAGAACAGCCTAACATAGCGAAACCCCGTCTCACAGAGTGAGATTCTGTCTCAAAAAATAAAGTCGGCGCTGGCAATTTTTGGCAGTCTCTATGGAGACTGAATCGTAAAAATAAAGAAAGAAAGAAAGAAAAATAAAAAATAGAGACTGGGGTCTCACAATATTGCTCGCGTTGGTTTCAAATTCCTGGGCTCAAATGATCCTCCCACCACAGTCTCCCAAAGTGAAAGCTGTATTTTCTTTTACTTAATTATTTATTTATTTATTTTGAGACCGAGTCTCACTCTTGTAGCCCAGGCTGGAGAGCAACGGCACAATCTTGGCTCACTGCAACCTCTGCCTCCTCGGTTCAAGCGATTCTCCTGCTTCAGCCTCCCCAGCAGCTGGGATTACAGGCACCTGCCACCACGCCTGGCTAATTTTTGTACTTTTGGTAGAGATAGGGTTTTTCCATGTTGGCCAGGCTGGTCTTGAACACCTGACCTCAGGTGATCCGCCCGCCTTAGCCTTCCAAAGTGCTGGGATTACAGGGCTGAGACACCGAGGCCGGCCTGAAAGCTATATTTTCAAGATGGCCAAGTGTTCACCTATTCTACCTCCAACTGTGTTTTCAGTATATACAGGCATCCACGAAGTCCGGAAACAAAGAATCTATGTCATCACACATATATTCAATTTGAAAAATTAAAATACATACAATAGAATAGAGTATAATAGAATAAAGTAGAATAAAACAAAACAAAGTAAAATGAAATAAAGAACACTATGTCTCCAGACTTTATGAAAATCTTTTACATGAACTTGAGGATGTGCCGAGGCCGTGGAGTGGCTGGATGGAATGGGAACTCCACTGCAGGAAGTGGAGCTTTTCTGATGCTGCTAATTAAGGAAAGTGGAACCCTTCTTTCTGAGTCAGCTTGGCGGGATGTAGAATTCTGTCCTGCTCAGTGCTTACATGATTATTGCATGAAACTTTACAAATAAACCAGGGTATCTTACCACTTAACACTTAAGAGGCAAGAGGTGGTGTGTGTTTGTGTTTGTGTTTGTGTGTGTGTGTGTGTGTGTGTGTGTGTGTGTTTAAATGGTTCCTATCTTTAAAATGGTTAGTTGCAGCTGGCATTTTTATCAGCTGATCATATTTACAGCACAGTCTCAGATGGCATGGCACTGTCCCAAAAGATTTGGACCATTTAGGAGCTCATATTTTAAGGTACACAGGCTTATCACAGCATTCTGAGGATTCACTAGAATTACACAGCAAGAAAAACTTTTCTGTGGGACTGTTTACTCTTGTTATTTTTAATTTCTTTTTGGTGAAATAAATGTTAATTTGTTTCAAAAGTAATACAAGTATATTATGAAAAATAATTAGAGAAAAATAGAAAGTAGGAAAAGTCATGCATATTCCATTATTGGAAAACAACCATTAAAATTTTTCAAAAATATGTCATGGGATTAAGGGTAAAAAAAGAAAACAAATTTAATAAAAGTTTTGAAATGTATGTGAAAGTAGAGAGTATAGCAAAAATAACCCAATGAGCAACCCCCATACATGACGCCTGGTTCTAGTTTCAAGATGTTAATCACTTTTGCTTCAATTCTCCTGTTTTTTTTTTAATTTACTAAATTATTATAAATTCTCATATGTCATGTCACTCTTAATACTATACGCTTCAGTATACATCTTTATATATATACATATTCTGTAATAATCCATAATGTCATTATCAAAGCTAATGAAATTAAGTTTTTTTGATTTCATATAATATTCAGTCCATACTAAAATTTTTCAGATAAGAAAACCAATTTTAATATTTGTATGTCTATTACAATCTATTTTTTTCTTACTAATAGAAAAAATTAGAGTTCATTAAAAATACAACTTTGTATCTCGGTTTTTTCATCTGCTATTATTTCCCAATGGCCTATTTTTCAAAACTTTCTAATTTTAAAATGGCTGTGTGCAATCGCGTGGGGATACATAACTCGGATGACTAACAATTCCTTTATTTGTGTGCCTCCACACATGTATGGAGAGTGTGTATTTCTCTCCCGCTCGTAGTAAATCTTGTTACCACGAAGATTTTTGTTCCTAACACCTTTTCCTACGTCAGGGTTGTTTCCTTAGGATTGATTCCAGGAGTGTCATTGCGGCATCCAAATGTATGAACATTTGTAAGGTCCTTGACTTGTCTCATTGAGCTGTTTACAAAAGGACTGTACCAATTTACACTTCCACTTACAAAGGATGAGAGAGCCTCTATTAAAATGTTTAAAGGCCAGGCTTTTCAGAGCTCTTAGAAATCATTGGCTTTAAGAGGCTGACTTAGGTTTCTCATATGGTCATAGTCATCTGAAAATAAATAAATACACATTTTCTATAGCTATAAAAACATGGCATGCGCAGATTGCCAAACAACCACAAAGTAACTTTGATTAAAGGAGGAAACTGGTCTACTTGTTGAAAATGTGGTAATGAGACAGTTTCCACCCAGCCGGGAAGCGCGGCCCGGAGGGGGAGGGGAGCCTGCATTTCTTCATGCCTCTACCCATCCTGAAGAAGGTAGAAAGGAACAGGTCAGCGTTCTCTTCGTTTACTTTGTAATTTTTTTTAAAGCCGAATGTTTAATTTGTTTCCATATGCCTGAGTTGATGATGCAAAAAACACGGTTGAAAACGAGCAGAAAACTTCTGGTGGGCAGGGGTTTCCTGTAAACAAGCCCCAGAGTACTGGGTAAGAGAGGATTAGGGCAGAGCCATTTTAGCTGCGACTCCAAATTCTATTTTGTTTCCTTGGGGACATGCTGTTTTTATTTGTGGTCTTCAAATAAAACTACTGCAGAAACTGTTTTTTTCTGTTCAAAGCATTCTTATTTTCTTTAAGGAATATATCCTATCAGTTACAAGTCTTTGTAGAAAATTCAGCTGTCTTGCTTTGGAGAAGTGTTATGTGTCAGTTTTTTGTTTTCTTTTTCTTGAGTCAAGGAGAAAGAAAAACTCATTACTGTTATGTTTATATGAGGACAAAAAAAAAAAAGGAAGTTGATAAGAAATACTTAGCATGACGGTCTTTAAAATCCAGCCTCTGAATTTTTAATTCCTCCCTCCCCTCCACTTTTTAAGAAACAGAACAGGAAAGACGGTCTTATTATCCTAGCTCGCATTTCAGTGTTTTCACCCCACTCGACCAGGACGAAATCATTCCTCAAAGCAAGTGGGAGCAAAACATAATCTCTTAAAATATTTTTAAGAGGACATGCGGACTTGGTCTTTGTAAAAAAAAAAAAAAAAAGTCAATAAAATATGCTAACCACATTAAAAAAGGAGCCAAAGGGATTAGCCCACATTGAAGGGCGGTATTAGAACAAGTTGCCTTCCAGAGAGAATCCTGGTTGACGTCATTTTGGCGGATGTTTATTGCGTGATTGCCATGTGCCAGGCACCGTTTTAAGGCTTCATGGTGATGAGGGCATGTAACCCTCGGGACCGCCCATTCTGCAGGTGAGGCTGGGAAGAGGGTGAGGCCCTGGCCCGGGTCTCCCAGCGGTTGAGGGCGGCGGCAGGATTTGAATCCAGGCGGTCTCTGCGACTGGGTTCTGAGAAAACCCGCTGTGTGAGTGCTGGGGGACCGCTGAGCAAAATCCCCTCGCGAGAAGTGGTGCAGAGGCTTTGGGTCAACTCAGTTCGGAGCGCCAGTGTAGACACGTGGCTAGAGTGTCCTGGGCGCCGGACAGGGGTGTGGCTCCGACCCTAATCTCATCCCCGGCCTTTCCCAGGCTCAGGGTCCTGTGGGAGGGTGTGGTTGGGAAGGACACACCTTACCCGGAGCTCGCCAGTTTCACCTCCTTCCCTGCGGGTGGGTCGTCCCCACCTCCCCCTCGTCTCCTAGGCCTGGCTCGACCTCCAGTTTGGAGAAGATGCTCCAGGAACACCGAAGTGTAGGTCACTCCCACCTTCTGTGAGGATTCCCGGCTCAAGGTATACTCTACAAAGAATTCCACTTGCTTTGTCTACACTGGGCGATGTAGCTGAGAATTGAGCGACTCAGGTTCTGGAGGACCCGGATCCGGGTTCAGATCTGATCTCTCCCTTCCCTGCTCTGAACACCCTCCCCTATTGCGCCCTGGCAGGGCCCTGCGCGGGTGAAGGAGCGTCTGTGGGTGCCCTCCCTGGTGTGCAGAGCGGGCGAGTTCTGCGGCCGCGGGCGATGGTCAGGATCATAAAGGTGTGCCTTAATTGAGCGCTTACTGTATGCCAACCCCACTTCCCCCACCCCGTTACCACGAGTGAGGTCTTGCCTATTCCTCCCAAATTCACTTGTCAGCGCGTACTATTTTTTAATTTTATTTTTATGTTTTTGTATTAAATTAATAAGACGGAGTACCGCTCTGTCGCCCAGGCTGGAGTGCAGTGGTACCATCTCAGCTCACTGCAACCTGCATTTCCCAGGTTCAAGTGATTCTCCTGCCTCAGCCTCCAGCATAGCTGGGACTACAGGCGGGTGCCACCAGGCCCGCCTAATTTTTTATTTTTTATTTTTAGACGGAGTTTCGCTCTTCTTGACCAGGCTGGAGGACTATGGCACGATTTCGGCTTATTGCAACCTCTGCCTCCTGGTTTCAAGCGATTCTTCTGTCTTGGCCTCCTAAGCAGCTGGGATTACAGGCATGTGCCACCACGCCTGGCTACTTTTGTATTTTTAGTACAGTCGGGTTTCTCCATGTTGGTCAGGTTGGTCTTGAACTCCCGACCTCAGGTGATCCGCCTGCCTCAGCCTCTCAAAGTGCTAGGATTACAGGCATGATCCACCTCGCCCGGCCCTTAATTTTTGTATTAATTTTTATTCAACTCTTCAAAATAATAAATTGAGATGGGGGTCTTGCTGTGTTGCCGGGGCTTGTCTTGAACTCGTGGACTCAAGCAGTCCTGCTGCCTCGGGCTCCCAAAGTACTAGGATTACAGACTTCAGCCACCATGCCTAGCTAATTTTTGTATTTTTTGTAGAGATGGCAAAGAGGGGTCTCGCCATGCTGCCCAGGCAGGTCTTGAACTCCTGAGCTCAAGCGATCCACCTGCTTCGGCCTCCCAAAGTGCTGGGATTACAAACAGGAGCTACAATGCTGGGCCCTTAGGGAGTTCTGTTATCCCCATCTGTAAAATGGGGGAAATGGAGTCAAAGACAGTTCAACAGAAGTCGCAAACCGGCACAGCCAGGGAATCCAGTTTTGGTTTGAGCCCAGACAGCCATTTTCAAGAGCTGAGCCCTGACCTGCTGCGGGGCTCACCGCTCCAAGGTGCCACTTTCTACTCTGGGAGACCCGGATTCTGAGTCCGCCGGGGGATCCCGAAACGGAGTATGGTGTGCTTGCCGCAGAGTCAATGCCCAACCAGTGATTGTTATTATTATTTTGTTTTCCTAAGGCCAGAGTCAACCACTTAGGATAGAGAAGAATGGTATGAGTCAGCATGCTTTTGGCGTTAGATCTGCGCTACAATCCCACTTTCTTCTAGTTGTAGATCTTCCAGTAAGAGAAGTAAGTCAGAAAGTTAGCTAACCTCAGGCCTCAGTTTCCTCATCGGCAAATGGATTTAAGCATGAAAGTTATCAGGAGAACTAAGTAACACCATAATATAAATCAGCCTTAAAGTTGAGAGTGGCACAAAGCGGGGATGCAGTAAATTATTTTGTTTTTCCTCTTTTATTATTGTTACCATTTTGAGGCAGTCTCGCTCTGTTAACCAGGCTGGAGTGCAGTGGCTCAATCTCTGCTTACTGCAACTTCCACCTCCAGGGTTCAAGAGATTCCTGTGCCTCAGCCTCCCAAGTAGCTGGGATTACAGATGTGTACCACTATACCTGTCTAATATTTGTATTTTTAGTAGAGGCAGGGTTTCCCCATGTTGACCAGGCTAGTCTGGAATTCCTGGACTCAAGTGATCCTTCTGTCTCGGCCTCCCAGAGTGCTGGGATTACAGGTGTAAGCCACTGCACTCGGCCTGTTTTTCCCCTTCTTATCCCTCGTCTTCTCCTCCCACTGCTTCTTTATTTATTTATTTAATTAATATTTTGAGACTGTTGCCCAGGCTGGAGTGCGGTGGCATGAACACTGCTCACTGCAGCCTCGACCTCTTGAGCTCAAATTATCTTCCTGTCTCAGCCTCCTGAGTAGCTGGGACTAAAGGTGCATGCCATCACGCCTGGCTGATTTTTGTATTTTATTTTGAGATGGAGTTTAGCTCTTTTTGCCCAGGCTGGAGTGCAGTGGTGTGATCTTGGCTCACTGCAACCTTCGCCTCCCAGGTTGAAGTGATTCTCCTGCAAGACTTTATCTCCACAGAACAGCTAAATATTGGAACAGCTAAATATTGGAGCACTTACTTTTTTTTATTTTTTATTTTTTGTGACAGAGTCTCGCTCTGTTCCCTAGACTTACTACAACCTCCACCTCCCGAGTTCAGGCAGTTCTCTGTCTCAGCCTCCCAGGTAGCTGGGATTACAGGTGCCTGTCACCATGTCCTGCTAATATTTTTGTACTTTTAGTAGAGACGGGATTTTGCCATCTTGGCCAGGCTGGTCTTGATCTCCTGATCTCGTGATCCACCCACCTCAGCCTCTTAAAGTGCTAGGATTACAGGAGTGAGCCTGCGCACCTGGCCTGGAGAACTTACTGTGTGTTGACCATTGGACAACATAGAGGAAACTGGTCTTCCTCTGAAAATCTTGCAGCCTATTCAGGTGGTTAAGAGAAATACACAGACCCAGGGCTAGGCTTAATGCAGTCGATGTCATAAAGGAGGCATTGAACAAAGGACTGAGTAACTGAAGGAGCTGGCATTTGGAGTGGATCTTGGGGGCTGATTAGGGTGGTTACAGGTTGATGTTTATATACATGGCATTCATGTTGGGTGATGGGGGAGGCGTGCATGCAGTTGGAATAGAGCAAAGAGATGAGTAAGTATAGAATGGTGTACCAAGTGTTTATCCAAAAGCAGGATATGAAACTAGTAAACATTTTTATTCCTTTTTTACATTTTTATTCCCAATGGTTTGTTCTGCACAGTAATGAACACATTGTGTATTTTTATTATTTTTATTTATTTTTTTAACTTTTTTTTTTAAGACAGGGTTTCACCATGTTGGCCAGGCTGGTCTTGAACTCTTGACCTCAGGTGATCCCCCCGCCTCGGCCTCCCAAAGTGCTGAGATTACAGGCGTGAGCCACTGCGCCCGGCCGTGTATTTTTATTATTTATTTTTTGAGAGGGAGTCTAGCTCTGGGATTACAAAGTGCTGGGATTACAGGCATGAGCCACTGCGCCAGGTAGTTGTCTATATTCTAAAATGTGGATATGGTATAGCTTATGTGGCCATTTTCTTTTGATGAACATGTGGGTAGTTTCCGCCTTTTCGCTATTGTAGACAGTGCTGTATCCTTGTGTATGCTTTCTGTAATTATATGCTTGTCTATTTATTTGTGTGTTGATTTATTTAACGTCTATGTTTCCTGTTAAAATACAAGCTCTGTGAGGGCAGGAATCCAATTTATTTTGTGCCTCTTTAATTACTACCTAGCCAAGTGCTACGGAGAAAGGAGTGGTCAATAAATATTTATTGAATGAGGCCAAAAGATTGGCTGGAACCATGGTGTGGTTTTTTGCTTAGTAAGAGAGGGAGCTTGACTTTTTTTGGAAAAGTCAAATGTATTTTGGATAATTTCACACAAAGCAGTAGCAGGATGGTTATTAGTGGAACTGAGGAAAAAGTATTCTGGACTAGAAAGTAGGCCGGGTGTGGTGGCTCACGCCTGTAATCCAAGCACTTTAGAGGCCAAGGTGGGCAGATCACCTGAGGTCGGGAGTTCAAGACCAGCCTGACTAACTTGGTGAGACCCCAACATGGTGAGACCCCGTCTTTATTAAAAAAAAAAAAAAAAAAAAAAAAGAAAGAAGGCAGGTACAAGGGAACTGATTATGAGATTAACAGGTCAGAAGGAAACAAAGAAACATGGGTGGTGGGAATAGAAAGGAAAGGGTGCATTTCCAGAGAGATTAGAAGGATATTTGTGAGATTTACTGACTAGCTATGAGGGGTGAGGCAAAGAGGGCATAGGGCATAGAAGTAAAGGTGATATCTAGCATGGAACATTTTAATTTTACAAACATTCATTCTATCCCTGCTCCATGCAAAAAACACTAATTGCGATTGGTATATTAATTTGTATTACCTTTTCTTCCCTACTTTTTTCTTTTTTTTTTTAAGATGGAGTTTCGCTCTTCTTGTTTAGTCTGGAATGCAATGGCGTGATCTTGGCTCACTACAACTTCCACCTCCCAGGTTAAGTGATTCTCCTGCCTCAGCTTCCTGAGTAGCTGGGACCACAAGTGGGAGCCACCATGCCCAGGTAATTTTTTTATTTTTCTTAGAGACAGGGTTTTGCCATATTGCCCAGGCTGGTCTTGGACCCCTGGCTTCAGGTGAGCACCTTGGCCTCCCAAAGTGCTGGGATTATAGGCGTGAGCCACCATTCCTGGCTTCACTTTCAAAAGAGATTTCAGCTGGGTGTGGCAGCTCATGCTTGTAATCCCAGCACTTTGGCAGGCCTAGACAGGCGGATCACCTGAGGTCAGGAGTTCGAGACCAGCCTGGCCAACATGTTGAAACCCTGTCTCTACTGAAAATACAAAAAATTAGCCCGGCATGGTGGCAGGCGCCTGTAATCCCAGCTACTTGGGAGGCTGAGGCAGAAGAATAGCTGGAACCCAGAAGGCAGAGGCAGCGAAACTCCGTCTCCAAAAAAAAAAAGAAAATAAAGATTTACAGACTGTTACAGTCTGGTGAGGAAGAGGGTTCTGTACACAGGTATACCAAGAACTCAAGGGATGACACAGGTGGGAGGAAGCTAGCCCTCAGGCAACCAAGCAAAATACTTTATTGCTGTTCCAGAATGTGGGGAGGGGAGGATAGTGGGCGAGGATGTTTCAACCTTGCCCCAGAGCCACACAGG
Organism: Cacajao melanocephalus; assembly: GCA_963573385.1. Lineage (NCBI taxonomy): Eukaryota > Metazoa > Chordata > Mammalia > Primates > Pitheciidae > Cacajao > Cacajao melanocephalus. The sequence goes on along the minus strand of CAUYLG010025970.1, from coordinate 110,254 downwards.
ACTGACTGGTAAACATCCTGGAAACCGGGGGTCGAGAAATATGCATTGGTGTCAATTTTTAGAACTGAGGAAATGTAGGTTGGTGATAAAGGGGGATTCTCACCTTGGGTTCAATTGGTGCCTTGGCTTCATTGTAGTCGGGAAAGTAGGAAACAAATTGTAATGATCCTGAGCATTAGTTTTCTCTCTTTTTTCCTTCTTTCTTTTTTTTTTTTTTTTTTGAGATTGAGTCTCACTTTGTCACCCAGGCTGGAGTGCAGTGGCTTGATCTCAGTTAACTGCAACATCCGTCTCCCGGGTTCAAGCGATTGGGATTACAGGCGCCTGACTCCATGCTCGCCTAATTTTTGTATTTGAGTAGAGACCGGGGTTGGGGGTGGGGTGGGGTCTCACCATGTTGGTCAGGCTGGTCTCGAACTCCTGACTTCAGGTGATCCGCCTGCCTTGGCCTCCCAAAGTGCTGGGATTACAGGTGTGAGCCATTGCGCCATGCCTAGTTTTCTGTTTTTAAAGAAAAGGCAGTATAACTAAACGAGTGAGATTGCTAAGATTATAGCAGGGGGCTGACTTATGAAGGGTAGGTCACTCTGATTCTCTGATCATACCCTTGGAAGAGGAAAATGTCAGCTTGAAGTAAAAAGACTCCCAAGTTCTTACAGTTTGTCTTGTCCTTTCTGTTAAACCAAGATGGGATTTTCTGGGAGATGTTAATATCTCTTGAGAAAGAAACACTTAGTGGAAGTTTGATGATTCTTTCAGTTTTATTTCCATTTCCTTTTAGTAAAACCCAGAGTCTCAGCATGGCCCCCTGGATCTTGCCAGCCATATTATCAGGACTTTTGTTTTGCTGATGTTCTTTGAGACACGGTCTTAACTCTGTTGCCCAGGCTGAGTGCAGTGGCACAGTCTGAGCTCATTACAGCCTTGACTTCCTGGCTCAAGTGAATCCTCCCATCTCATCCTCTTGAGTAGCTGGTTCTATAGGCACACAACGGCTAATTTTTAATTTTGTTGTAGACATAGGGTCTCGCTATGTTGCCCAGGCTGGTCTCAAACACTTGGACTCAAGCAATCCTCCCACTTTGCACTCCCAAGTGCTGGAATTACGAATTACAGACATGAGCCATCGCGTGGGCCACCTGGCCCAGTCGGGAACTTTGTTTTTATTCTAAGACGCATGAGGGCTGTGTTACCGGGAATTGTGTGTTTATTCTAGGACACATGAGGGCCATGACATAATCCGACGACGACTTTTGAAAAGGTCAATTGTGGCATCTTAGAGATGGGACGGTCTACATTTCTGCCTTGTAAACACAGGAACCTTGCACGTAGAGACAAAATCAGCAGTTGGAAATGTCTTTTGGGAGTGGACGGGAGAGTTCCGGGTGGGAAATACATACATTTAGGAGCTTTCCAAATATTGATGGCATGCTGAACCTTCGGACTGGGTAAAATCTCATGAATAAGAAAGTGTTGGCCAGGCGTCGTGGCTCACGCCTGTAATCCAAGCACTTTGGAGGCCAAGGCGGGTGGATCTCCTGAGGTCGGGAGTTCAAGACCAGCCTGACCAACATGGTGAAACCCCGTCTTAAAAAAAAAAAAGAAAGAAAGTGTTGCTAGCATTGGGCCCTGGGGCATGTCAGCACCTGGAAGTCAAGAAGAGTCTAAAGAAGGAGCCAAGGGGACCAGGAGGGAGCAGCCAGTGAGGACTGAGGGAGATCAGGAGAGCTTGGGGACCCAAGTTCAAGGCAGGAGAGAGTGTCAGTCAGCTCTATCGAGTTTTGCAGATGTGGCCAATACCAGGGAGCAGAGAATTGACCACTGAAATCCTGCTGCAATTAGAGTTGAATCTCAGGGCTTCACGCGGGCCTGTCTTGATTTCTTGCTCCTCTGTCCCTAACCTATCTTCATTCCATGGTCCCCAGACACTCTGGCCGCCTTCCAGTTCTTTCTCCAAGCCTGGCTCTCTTCCTCTCTGGTCCTTCTCACCTTCTGTTCCCTCTGAATGAATGGAATACTTTGCCCCATCTTGGTATGATTTGCCACCTGATTTTCTGGGGGTCTCTGCTCCTTGGGGAGCCTCAGTCTAAAACAGCAGGCAATTTCCCTCTCTTGTTACCCAGTCCCAATAGGCTGCAAATACAACTACCGGGGTGTTGTCTGTTTCCCTCAAGAAGATAAGCCCCAACGGGACAAGGACTTCATTTTTTTTGCTTACTGCTCTATCTCCTATGCCTAGAACAGTGCCAGGGCCCCCAAAACTCGAGGCTCACAAGCTTTGTAGTGTGTCTCATTTTATTCTCCAGACTCTTGAAGAAATGTGAGTGACTATTATTTATATAAGTAAAACAAACAATTATTATAATTGTCTTCTTCATCATCCCTTTTATAGATAAGGAAACTGAAACCCAGGAGAGATATTTGTTTTTTTAAAGACAGGGTTTTACCATGTTGGTCAGGCTGGTCTTGAACTCCCAACCTCAGGTGATCCGCCCGCCTTGGCCTCCAAAGTGCTGGGATTACAGGCATGAGCCAATGCCCGGCCCAAGAGAGATTAAATAATATTCTAGGGTCGAGTGTGGTGGCTCACTCCTGTAATCCCAGCACTCTGGGAGGCCTCACTTGAGTCACTTGAGTCAGGAGTTCCAGGCCAGTCTGACCAATATGATGATGAAACCCCATCTCTACTAAAAATACAAAAATTAGCTGGGCATGTTGGCATGCACCTGTGATCCCAGCTAGTCAGGAGGCTGAGAAAGGAGAATAGCTTGAACCCGGGTGGTGGTGGTTGTTGTGAACCAAGATCTCGCCTTTGCACTCCAGCCTGTGTAACTTGTTAAACTCTGTCTCAGGATAAAAAAAAAAAAAAAAGAAAGAAAGAAAAAAAAAATTCTAGGGTTATGCAGCTCTCCAGAGGTAGTATCTGAGCCTGAGCTATTGGAGAGATGTTCATAATGAGGACACCACGTCAGAGCCTTCCCTCGCCTCCCCCTCCCACAGAACTAGGGGGTTTAAACCATTCTTAGAAAGAATGGAAGCCAAGTTCCTGAAGAGAATGAGAAAGAGGGTGCTAGGCAAGGGGAACCCCAGGGCTGAAGGCTCTGGGTCAGAGAGAAGCCTGGAATGTAGGAGTCTCAGTGAAGGGCATGCCAGGACTTGAGGCTGGAGGTAGGCAGGGGCCAGATCTGTAGGGCTGATGGGGCAGGCTATGGAGTTTTTTCCCTCAAGGCCATAGGAAGCCATTGAGGGGTGTTGAACTCATCTGATATTCATTGTAAAACACATCTTGGGTTATAGGTAGAGAAAGCATTAAGGCAAACCCAGAAAGGAAGAAGTTTTGAGAAACCTGTACCTACAGTTCTGTTTTTGTCTGAAGGAGAACATGTGACAGAGCTGACATTCTTTCCTCCCTTGCATTTGGGACCCCTTGCTCTCCTGATGTCCCTCAGACCTCACTGCCTGCTCCCTCTCAGTCCCCTTTGCCCTCTTTGTCTTCTCCTTGATGTCCAGGTGCTGCACCACCCCAGGGCCCAATACTAGCACCTCTTTTGGGCGATTTTATCCAGGCTGATGGCTCAACATGCCATCCGTATTTGGAAAGCTCCTGAATGTACATAATTCTCATCGGGAACTCTTCCTTCCCAACACATTTTCAACAGCTGGGTCCATGTTCACTGGCAAGGCACCTGCCATTGGTACCCTGGTGTAGGCTTTTATTAGCGATAAAGATAAATGGACAAAATTGAGACATATGAGGGTTTGCTGACGGATTCAAGGTCTGTGTAGGGTGGGGCAGACGGAGATGAAATATCCTGATTTGATTTTAAGATTTTGGCTGGAGATAATAATAATTGAATTTCAATTAATGTTAGTTAACCAGCTTCTTTCCCCTCTGTCCCTCATTCCAAAGCTTCCCGTTTGGAATATCTGATGAAGGCAGAAAACGTTAGAGGTGTTTCCAGTGTTGTGTTTTGTTTGCAGTTTTTAAGGCAGTTTACATTAACATTTTGAGTGAAGGTAATTTCAGAAAACTATCCAGAATATTAGTGGAGTCATGAGTTGTGCTTGCAGGCAGGGAGGGCACTCATCGAATGCACCAGTGGGATAAATCCAGTTAAAAAATGTTGTTAACCTTATCAAGATTGACTAATGCAATCAAGTTGGGAGGGTTCTGAAACCTTTATTTAAATTGAGTCTTATTCTTGACCCCTCCCTTTTTGGTTTGCTTATAAAAACCAGCAGTCACATCTCTTCCAGTGTTCTTCGGAGCCAGGTAGAGTGAAGGCCTAGAGAGTTTTCAGGTTCCAGACCCTGCCTTCTCTTCTGAAAGGTAATTTCTGATATATATATATATATAAAATATATAATATTTATATATATAAAATATATATTTTGATTGTATATTATTGTGATACTTTACAGAGCAGTGACTTGCATGGGCTAAAGAAACTTAATAGAAAGGAGTTGTTTGTTATTCCTACTCTAGTGCATTCAGACTTGTTCAGAGGGCTGTCCCTGTTCCCTTCTCAGATGTCCTTTGTAGTTTGCAGATGCTGGCAGGTTTGCCTAACTTTCTCATGTTCTTTTCCTGCTAACTCCTCACTGCAGTTTTTCAGGTTTTCCTGCTCTGAACACTGAATTCTTTTACGTCCCGTATCTATGTTGGCTCTGTTTCAGCTCCAGGGATTTTACACACAGTTTCCAAATAGTTTTTCTATCATAGTTCCACAGTAAAATAAATGCTTGTGAAATAAGAAGATCATACCGCATTCTGTTCTTCTAATCAAGGCTAAGTCTCAAAAGATGATTCCAGTAAGTGTTAAACAGCGAATCAGAAGTTCATTTTTCTTTTTTTTTTTGGTTTTGTATGTTACTAGATCTGAGCATGCTGTGACTGGCAGGATCTCGATAGAAAATCAGATGTTAGCTAAACGGAGAAGCCTGATATCACTAGGATTAAATCAGAGATAATGGTATGATTTTATAAGCGCATACTAGGAAGTATGTCTTAAGGAGGGCCTGTTTGGATAATTGTGAAAAATGAGGTGTAGCTGATGTCTGCTGCATGAAAATGAGGTGAAGTGGGGCTTTTCTGCCCTTTCTCCAAGTAACATGTGCAGAGCTTTTCTTTTGGTTCCATTCTTTGTTTTTGTTGCTGGCCTCTAGTAGCACCTGACTCCTTTAGAGATGGTCTAGCCAGGGAGTGATGGCGAAGCTGGATTTCTTGTGGGTGGAGCTAAGTGTAGGAAGACCAACGTTCGATTTTCAGTTTTCACTTTGTGCAATATGAGTTCTTAGCTTTTATTACAAAACCAAATGTTTCCAGCGTTTTCCTGTTACTTCTGGAGTTTCCATATTTTAATTGTTTGAACTCTACATGCTTTCCAAATAAACGTTAAGTATGAGTCTCACATTCTAAGGGAAGAGTGTGTCTCAGGGAAGCCCTCCTGGGCGAATTCAGATCCCTCTATGTCCTTCTGAAAACACAGTATGTATTTGCAACCCCGCAGTCAGTCACTGGCAGAATTTTGCAATGATTTCCCAGTTTTGTTGGCACATCTCCAGGACGAGGTTCTTTGTAATTCTTTGCTCAAACATAAGGAGGATCACATATAAATAAAACTCTTAGCAGACAGATCAGTGAATACAGTCATCTTTCAATTTTTAAAAGCTGCAACTTAATAAGGTGCTTTTTTTTTTTAAGGGAGGCGGCGAAACAGTAACGAATCATGATGCTATAATGTGAACAAAGTGGTAGCTTTGGAGGGCACAGGGGATAAAAAAAGCACAACCTTTTATGCTCAGAAAATAATTCAGTAGCAACAAGGTCTGAGAGCCAGGAATCTGGTTTTTACTGAAACCATTATTTGTCAAAATATTTGATTGTTTCCTTATTCCTCCTGAAAAGTTTGGACTTTTTTTTTCCCCTAGATTTTGACACTAGAATTTTTAACTATCAGCGCTATTGTGTTTATGGCATTCAAGGTCTCAGAGTTCAAAGGTTATCCATTAACATGTAGAATGAGGCTACATTTAAGGCTCAACCTGGTTCCACTTGTTCAGTTTCTTTGTTGTTGTAGCAAGGCGCATAGTCATTTGTTTTCATAAAGTTAAATGAAGTTTCTTGTTTATGAAGAGTGTTTTTGGCTGTGTTTTAAAATGTGACAATAAGATTAAAAAATATGTTTTAAAGAAAGGCGTTCATCTTTTGTGAGAAAAGGAATCCTACTACTAAGTGATCAGTATCAGTGGATTTGAGTGAAAAAAAAATTCACCCAATTTGGTTTTTTAGTGCTGGCCTAAGAATCTGCTTCTGGCACTGCTAATGAATTAAGTGTGAGTAAGTAATTGATTCACTTCCTTTTTAAAAAAGACTAACCAGACCATATGTGAGGTTAGTAGTTATATATAAAATGACAGCAAAACATGACACTTGGCAAATTTTTCCCCTTTGCTGAGCTGTCTTCTCAAATTCCTTTTCCTATTTATTAAGGACTGCATTGCTCACCAGCCAGGATCGTTTCTGTAGTGCGTTCTTTCTTTTGATTTAGGAAATAATATATTTTAAATGCTTTTCTTGATGTGTTTTAAAGTTTTTTCACTTTGGATGTGCCGAAGGCCAGTACAAAAATAAATACTTGGCTATTTTGTTGGTAGCGACTTGCATAGATCCATTTCACGTTTGTATTTTGGGGCAGAAAAATTGGGGATGTGCTTGATTTATGTATGGTTCCTCCTTGAGGCTTCCTTAAAATGGGGGAATATCACAGGCCTTAGGAATCAAAACTTTTTTTTGTCTTTTTTTTCAGCAGGGAAAAAAAAAGCAGTTGGGAAACCCTTTAAATGAGTTGGGCGTGGGGGGAAGGGGAAAGGGTAGCAGTTCTTTTTTTTTTTTTTTGTCCCCACTTTTTATGTCCCCGGTTTCCACCAAATGGATTTCTAACAAAACCAAGTAGATTCTTGGAACCTGGGCTAAGTTTAGAAATCTCAAGTTAGAATAGCACAAGCCCAGCCCTTTCAGGAAAAAAAAACAAAACAAAAACCGGAACAATTAAATAGCTTTCTGAAGATACTCATTTAAAAACTGTTTATCTTCTTGACCTTGCTTACGCTTGAAGAAATCTGAGGTGTTTTTGGCTCACAGCTGCCTTCTAACCCGCGCGCAACAGCGTAAGGTTTTTGTTTGTAATTCGGGGTGACCCAGGGGTTCCGGCCGCGGGCCCCTCCCCTCGCCCGGGCACACCTTGAAGGGGGGCAGCGGAGACTGGGGCCCAGGTCTGCGCCTGCGCACACCCTCGCGGGCCCCCCGCCCTCCTGGAGTACCTGTCACTGCTACGGCCGCGGCGCGCGCCCGCCACGTTAAGCAGGATGGCGGGAGGAGGGGTGCGGGGCGGGGGGCACGGGGAGGGGGGCACGGCGCGCGCGTGCGCGGGAGTCGCCGGGCGAGAACTGGGAGTGCGCGCGCTCGCCCCTCGCTCCCGTCCCGGAGGCGGAGTCTGCGGCGGTGGGCGGAGCAGGGGCGCGCCTGCGCTGGTCACGTGGGCCCCGGGGCGGGACCGGGGCGGGGCCGGGCGGCCGGTGTAGGCAGGGGGCGGGGCGTCTCCGAGCGGCGGGGCCGGGGGAGGGCGCAACAGCTGCTCCCTGAACACTTTCTTACCCAACAGTCCCCCAGCGCCGGACGCGCCGCGCCCCGGCGGCTCTAGGGACCCCCCGCGCCTGCACTGTCCCCTCGCGGACGAGTAGGGGGCGCCCGCGCCTTTGCCCCCCGTGCGCACCCCCGCCCCGCTCACCTTAGCCCCGCGCCCGAGGTGAGCCCGGCCCCCAAATCCTCCTGGCGGGGGCGGGGGTGGGGGTGGGGACGCTCCTTTTTTGGGGGGTCTTGGAGGCGCGAAGCTCCGAGGCGCTCTCGGGGATGGCTGCGCCCCTCGCTCGGAGCTCCCCGTATCTTTTGGGGGGCCGGGTGCGGGCGCGGAATCCGGGAGGTGTCCGCACAAAAGGCCGATAGAAACTCCGCGACGCCTCCCTCCCTCCCTCCGCCCTCCCCGCCCCCTCCCCTCGCGCCCGCTCCTCCTCATTCAAACCCGGCCGGCCCCAGTGGTGTCAGCTCAGTCCCGGCCGCCGCCGCGCGAGGAAATGGCCGAGGAGCCGGAGCCGCAGGTAAAGGGGGCGCGCCCCCCGCCCACGCCAGCCGGGGCGCCCGCCTGGCCCTGCGGAGGCTCCCGCGCCGCCCCCGAGGCACCCGGCTCTCGTTGTCTTGTCCCCCTCAGGATGACCCCAGTCCCCTGTCTGCGCTTTCTTTCCGCTCCTCTAGGGCGCCCCCTCCCCAGCCGGCTCCAGCGCTTCCGCCCGCGGGAAGGTGCGGGCGACCCGGGCTGTATCCGCGCTTGGCCGTCACACTCACGCCGCACGATTCAGAAGGGCTCGGGGTGCTGGGTCCCCTGAATCTCGCGGGGGTCCGGGAGCCCGGGGGGTGCGGGGGCGGGCGGTGGGGGGGGCTGTTCCGAAAAGTTGGGTCGCCTCGCGGGGCAGGTCTCCCAGTTTGCCCACTCGGCCTCGGGGCGCGCGTGGAAGGTGGACGCCGGCGCAGGGTCCCCCGCGATGGCCTGGGAGGGGCCGGGGCAATTTGGAAACGGCCAAAACAATGCGTCCGGACGGGCATCCCCGCAAACAATGGCAGGGACGGTCCACAAGGGCCGGGCGGAGGGCGCGTCTAAAGGGCCGCGGGAGGGGCTGGGCCCGGCCGCGGACCCCGACGCGCGCCCGGGTGACCCCCTTGGGTGCCCAAAAATCCGTCCCCAAGAGTTCTGGGGCTCATGCTCATCCCTGAGCACAGGGCTGCGTTTCCTGGATGTGTGCGATAAGGTGGTGGGTTTTTTTTCTCCTTTAATATTCAAGATTTTTATTTTAAAGTCTTAATGTCCTCTAAACTCTTAATATCTTTACAACTCAATTCTAGTGGAACACCCAGAGCCAGCTAGAAGCCGAACTGGGAACTCTAAAGGGCAGGAAGGATTGAAATGCTAGCCCAAAAGTGCTTTTTTTTTTTTTTTTTTTTTTAAAGGGAAGTTTCTGCCAGGAGGTGCCGAGTGGTGAAACCGCTCAGTTTCAGATGCACAGCCCTCTTCTCTCTTGATTTGGCCCTAATTGCGAGCGGGACGGGACGGTGGAGGGGAGGAGGGCGCTGCTGGGGGCCCGGGAGGCTGGATTTGGGGCTGCCTGGGCGGTCCCGCCCGAGGGGCAAGACCCGGCACGCGGGGCGCGCAGCTGGAACCTGGGTCCCGGGGTTTTGGGAAGACGTTCAGGGCCCAGGTTGAAACCCACATTTTAGGATTCTGGGTAGGGCCACCGACGACGGGAAGACGCATTCTTGGGCGGGTGGGGTGGGGGTGGGGTGAGCAGGCGGGGAGTTTTCCGCCAGGTTTAGTTAACAGGAGCAAGAAAAGGACGCTTCTGGGACCCTGGCATCCTGGCCACACTGGGAGCCCCAGAAACTTTTTTCTCTTTCTTGCCTCCCAAGAAAAAGATAGTCATTTCAGGGTTTAAGGCTTTGGGGTATTGTTCCACTTCGAAATTCCTTGAGCCTCAGTTTATCTTCCTGAATCAGCCTAGGGGCTTGAAGCGTTGAACATTCCTAAACACGGAGGAAGTAAATGGCGGTTGCAGTGGTCCATTGGCCGGTTTGGGGGTCCTGTATTACTGGCCACTGTGTGTCCCAGAGCGTAGCTAGGTTTCCTAGTTTTCTAGATCGTTTGGAAGCATTGAGCTGTATGTTTTAAGAAGCCTAGGTCTGATTTAGTTCAGGTTGATTCAATTACGTCTTCATCGCTTTTGAGTTGGTTGAATGACTTGACATGAGATTAAGCTCAACAAAAGAAAAAGCGAGGTAGCAACAGCTGCCGTCCAGGCCTGGCCACTAGGTAGGGGTCTTAGGAGGACTTTTACCTTCTCTTTTATATATGTCAAGAAGGACGTTTACAATGTCCTTATTTTACTGTACTGCTTTCCCCTGAAGTGGATGTTCTTTCTTGCTTGATAATCAAGCGAGACTTAAAAATGCTAAGTTTTATGATACTTAGAGAGTGAGTAATAGATGTAGTTTCTAAAAGCCTTTACGTGTCTGTAGTGACAAGTGCAGAGGAATAACCTCATTGCTTTTTGTCTGAGACTATAACAGGCAAGCCACTAGTTTGTGCTTGCTTAGTTAATGTGTGCTAAGAACTTTTAAGGTGTGTCCTTAATGGTAGATAACTTTTTTCCTTCTGAGAAGTCATATTTATTTTAGATATTGTTTTGTTCAGTGTTCTGGAGACTAATAGTGTTTCGTTTTGTTTTGTTTTTCTTAATCCTGATGTTGCTGCCATTTTTAATCAGTTATGTAAGGATTAAATTCAGGAGGCAGTGACTTACTTAAAATTCAGTTGTCAGTTACAACTCAGATTTCTAATTTGTTGGAATGGGATTAATAATCTGTTTGGGATTTTTAATTATTTGGTGTGATGAGGAAAGCTAGTCTTTTAGAATTGTGTCTTTGCCTACAGAAGGAGGAAGTAGAGGACAAGATTGTGACTTTCTTGGTGAAGGACACATACTTTGCTTTAGTGTCCCACTTCTTTCACTCCTTTTGTCTTCACAACACCTTCCTGACGCTTTGCAGTTTGACCTTTGCTGTTTTTTAATAACTTGTGAGATCGAAGTTTAGCAATTGTGTGTTGGGTTCATGTTCCCTTTCACTTCTTACCCAAAAAAAGGAACTAATACACCACTTAGAAAAAATTTGTAGAAAACTTTTCTCCCCTTTACCCTGAGGAATCTATTTTGGTAACAGCTCAACATTTTTTTCCAGGTAGTAGGGGAGGAAGGAGGAGCAGTGAAGGTTTTGACTTTGACTGCCTTTACTTTTAAGGTGGGGGTAGATTTGCATTTTCTTTGTAAGCCTCCTTTTTTGGCAGGAAAACTTCAGGGAGGAATAGGAGCCCCTAATCCCCTTCCAGTGGACTTGTTTTGGAGGAAATCTGAAAATAAGACTTAATCATCAAGTCACTTATAAACTGATGAAATAATTAAGGAATATAATGGCCTGGCAATGACTAAGTCCTTGGATCTCCTCATTGCAGATAAATGCTAATCACTTTTTTCTCTCTTAACAACATTTATTATGAAATGGCATGTTTTCGCCACAGCAGGGTAGCCATTTCCCAACCCTGGAGTACTCTTAATTCTGAGATGCCTGATTAGAGCCTCAGGGGTCCCAAAAGATGTGCTGTTTTCCCACTTTATAAAATGACATTCTTTTCTCACAGTTGTCACAAACATGATATTGGTGGATAAGAACTTTGGAGTAGTTTTAATGACTCTTGACTGCCTAAAAGATGCCACTTTAAAAAAGGAGTTACTTTTATCTTACTCTTATTTGAAAGTAAATGATTGGACCCTTTTTATGTTTTACATGAAGCTTAGTTTCCATTTGCTTAAAAAACAATTCAAATTGTTCCATCTCCTGTATGTCCGTATGGCCTGTATGTTATAGATTTTGAGGTTACTGGGTGTGATTTGTTTTAAATGGTTCATTCCTAATTTCCCATTTCGGTTTAATCGCTGAGCAGAATGTTTAATAAATAAATTGGGAAAGTGAAGCTGAAGTACTGAGCAATGGCTATTTTCAAGCTTTAGAATTAGAAAGTAGGAATGAAAAAGGTGAGACAGTTACATAAACTGAGCATTCCACTAGTAAAATAAATGTAATAAGATTTTAAACCCAGTTACTACAGTTGAAATACAGAGAATAGTTTTCAGATTACTCGGATATTAAAAAGTAAAAACCTGGAAGGTATTTACAAAACAGCTACCAAAATGGAATTAAAGGAATCCCAATCTTGTTAAATATTCTAAAGAGTGAAGGGTTTGGTTACAGCATGTAAATTAAATTTGAGACAATGGAGGGGTGTCTTGATCAGCACACCTCATCTCCAGATTTTGGGGGGAGGGGTGTTAGCTAGTTTAAATGCACGTGGGAAGAATGTATTACACACAGACGGCAGGAAATTTTCTTAAATTCGGGTGAAGGAAGCCTGATTATTGAATATCACTTAAGGGCCTTATTTTAGGGGCAGTATAAAAACTTTTCTGAAATGTTCATGTTTTTAGAGTAAGGTGAACTGGGTTATTTTTCTTCAGCCAGTAATACAGTTAGACAAATTTGCAGTGGTATCTGGGGCAAAGGTTTTTGAATTTAGACCACGAGGGCAGATAGAAATCTGACTTTAAGGAAGTGGAAGAACAGGGACCATTCTTTCCTAAAATCTGCGGCTCACGATGACATGGTCAATTCTTGTACACATCTACCTTCCAGATAAATAGGGGGGAAGCCCCCATTTGCCAGCTGCCACCACATATTACCCTTTTATATTTAACGTTGGAATGCTTTCCAGTTGAACATTTGTTGACTGACTGTTCTGAACATCTCCATTACTTCCTGCCCAGGGTATCAGCATAACTGAGTTACTGGAAATTTGGGGACAGTTTGGTAATTTTATGATAAAGTTGAGAAATAAAATTACTAAACCCGAAAAGACAGCTGAATAAGTTTTATGAGAGTTAGTTTGATTTACTTAGCCTTTGTTCTTATTAAGCTTTACAAAAGTTGTTTCTGACCTCCACATGCCTGTACTTCCTATAGAAAAGCTGCCCTAGACGCAGAAGCTAGGTTTTTAACCGGTTCATGTAGTGTTTTTATTATTGGTATTCCATTATTTTCTGGTGTGTCTGGAAACCTTTGGAATTGAAAATGTAGTTAAATGGACTGGAAATGTAGACTCTAGACATTTCTTGAATCAGCATCAGGAATAATACTTTTACTTCTACCCATATCAAATAAGGATAACTTAAAGCAAGTCAGTTAAGCCAGAAGAAGTGTTTTTCTTTCTTTTGTAATCAATATAGGGTTTTTTTTTCAGTTCATAAATCTACTGAACAGTGATTGTATTATTAGTTAAAAGGAGACTTTTCCCCTTGATTTTGAAAGCAAATAGGTGACTATGAAGAGCCAGATATACAACTTTAGTATGTAGTCAACAAAAGAAACGAAGGGGAATATTTTAAATCTTACAGAAGAAAGACCTTATGCCCTAAAAGGCATTGCCTAAGTTTGTATTTAACTAGGTTAGTTGAATTGGGTTTAATTCAGAGCGCTCATTGGAAAAAGTGGTATAGTGTGTAGTGTAGTGGTTTAGTAATAGGCATAGTTATTTGTGTATATAGATGTGTGTATACACATGTACACACACATGTTCAGTGTTTTCATTGCAGAGAGTTAAAGAGTGCAGGTAAAGATAGAACGGGTTATTAATAAACTTATTAATTTGCTGAAATCTCTTTTTGGTGCAGTTAGGCTGTCAAATTTTTATAAATATTTAAGGTTGTGCTGGTTAAGTAGTAGTGATAGGAGAAACTGATAGCAATGCTTAATCTTGCTTAATTAGCATTTTTAAAGATTCACTTTTCTTATAATTTTTTTTCAGATCAGGATGTTTTAAAAAACCACTTTGCAGATTACAGTATCTGTTAATATTGAAACTAAAACTAGTATGTTATACTTTAAGTTCTTATTAAGATCCCTTAACTGCCCTTAACTGATTTAGAATGAATCAGGCAGTTTCTAGTTAATGACACTCAAATATGCTATATGATTATATTTTTATAGTACTTTGGTCTCTAATCCTATTTAAAATAGGTAACTTCTGAACAATTGCAGCAAAATGAAATTATTTCCTTTAAGAGCTTCCCAGGTTGAAGAGTTTAGGTTGTAACCTTAAATATAAACTTCGAATATTCCAGTCTTGTTCTTTTGCTTAATTTGTAAGCATCTTTCCACAGCTATATTAGGAAAGTGGGGTTAACCATTTAGCCCCATGGGTGTGACCGTAGTAATTTCCTTGAAATAGTATTGAAGGATTTAGAGGAATAAAAATAAAATAAAAATTAAATAAAAAACCCTGTAGCTTTTTGATTGCTATGCAGAGTTTTCTCCACTTGTCAGATTAAGAAAAAATACTGTGTGTAAAATACAGAGGGAAAACTTTTAGAGAAAGTGTAAACTTCTAACCAGATCTTGGAGATAATTTTGTAGTTTTCAGGGTACAGATGCGTTGGCCGGAGAATAGCAATTTAAGTTGAATGTTTTAATAACTACTTATTTGGACACTTTAGTAACTAGGAAAAAGTAGCTTTGTTAGGAGTATGACAGATTACTTGTATATAAATATTTGTCTGTGTTTTTGAGACTTTGAATACCTCGTTGCTTCATATTATGGTAGATACATACTCCATATCAACAATGTAAGAATACCTGCTAAGCTGAAACAAAGAGTCTGTGCTGTTTCTAAAAGTTAACAGTTTGAGTACATCTGGATGTGTAAAGTAAAATAATCCCAAATTACAGTGATTGTCGGCAAAGTGGCTGTTGTACCTAATTAGTTGTACTTAAGCACAGATTATTGTGCTTTTTATTAAGCACTGTATATATAATATGTCATATTTGCTATTTCAAAATCTACAGGTAGTGGTAGAATTCATAGTAGCTTTAGTCACAGATGAGTATATAGTTAGTGACCTAAAGAAAGAATACCACACTTAGATTTCAGGCACTTCTAGCAGTATGGTTCCTACTGGATTTCAAAGATTTTGCTGTGGTAAATTTCAAAAGTATCTACTTAAATAATTCCAGTATAAATTAAACTCTAATATTCTCTCAAAATATGGCTACATTGAATAACCACTTGCCTTAGGGGTTGATACGAGTGAAGGTTGAGTTCTGTCTTTTGCCTGAGTACAGTTTTTAAAATGTTTTTAAACATTGGAAAAAATTCTTGTGAAGTACTTTTCAGTAAGCTTAGTATGTTCCTAATGCTCACTTTTTGCAAACTGAAAGCGTTTAGATTATACTGTTGGGTTATGATATCCTCTCTTCCCCTCCAGTTCTTTGCCGAGAAAGAAAATTTCCTCTATCAGCAGTGCCATCAGGTTACTGCTGACTTCTGTGTGCAGGAGTGTGGAGAGATGGGGGCGTCTGGGAAGGGTTGTGTTTGTGCACACGCCCCATTCAATTGGAATGGTGATTTGCTATTGGTAGATTAGAATTTCTATTTTGCTGTATTCTGTTATTAACGTCTTTATTGTTACAACCACTTTAACGATTACTGATTAGCAAATTGGTTTTAAGCGATGTAAACCTAAAGTATTATTCATTGTTTTAGAGCTTAAGGAAGTGTTTTTTCTACTTATGTTACAGTTTCAAAGTCAAGAGCTGAAGGCATTTGCTGTCAGATACCCCTAGGATGCCCATTATTTTTGTTTTGGGGGGTGTTAAGGGGAGTGAGTATAAATCCAAATGTGCAGGGTTTTGTTTGCTTGTGCTGACCAACTTTATGGTGTGATTAAATATGATTTTTTTTATTACACTCTTGAAGCTGTAGAATGGCAATTAGATGGCAGCCACTGATAGCCTTGTAGAAGATGTTGATGAACATGCAAGTTAATTTTAATTTCTGATCAGTTACGGTTACTGACTCTGGCCAAACATGTGCATTACTGATTCTACACGTGTGCTAATTCCATGACGTTTATTCAAACCAGCTGTGTGTTGAGTGCCTAACCCTGTGACAGGCACCTTGTTCCAGGCACTGGGGACAGCAGTGGGCAAGGCAGCAGAGTCTCTCTATCCTGAGATGTTACTTGTAGAAAAAGACAGTTACAGGCAAACAAACAGGATGGTTTTAGATCTGGACAGAAGTTTTCAGAGGAAGTCATCCCTGAGCTGTGACAATGCTTTGAGAGATAGGGTGTGCTAGGCAGTGGCACCTTTGGGGTGCCTAAGGATTGCTGTGACCCTGGGAGCCTAGGACAGTTGGGCACAATTGACTATTAGAGTCTGTCTCAGACGCTTCCCTGGAGAAAGAATTGCTGCTGTTTCGCCAGGAGGGTTTCCTTCCCCATCTGATTATAAAAGAAGGCCCCTTGGCCTAGAATGCCTGCCCTCATCTCCAGGTCTCCCATGCTGTTCACCCTCTCAGGCAGAGTGGAAGTTTCCTCTCTCCTAAGATCGCTTCCCACTGAACCCAGCAGTGAAATAATCCTAGAACATTTTGTGTGGAGAGTGATGGTAACTTCTTTAACCCAAATAATTGAGAATTGGAATCAAAACATCTTCTATTGATACATCTTTTCAGTAACTAAGTTATGCTGTTTTCTCTGAGTGGGAAATAATAGGGTTACACTCACATCATATTTCTTCTTTTTCTTCTTCTTTTTTATTTTTTGGAGACAAAATCTTGCTCTGTTGCCTAGGCTGGAGTGCAGTGGTGTGATCTTGGCTCACTGTAACCTCCACCTCCTGGGTTCAAGTGATTCCTGAGTAGCTGGGATTACAGGTGTGTACCACCATGCCTGGCTGATTTTTGTATTTTTAGCAGGTATGGGATTTTGCTGTGTTGACCAGGCTGGTCTCCAACTCCTGGCCTCAAGTGATCCACTCATCCGGGCCTTCCAAAGCATTCAGATTACAGGCGGGAGCCCCGTGCCCTACCTCACATCTTATTTCTAATCCTGAGACTGAGTGTAGAGCTGGTGTCTTTTTTTGGAAAGAATGTCAATAGAGAAGTGGAGTTCCCCAAAATTACAGTTTCACATATTAGTCAAGTTTCTAAAATACAGTAGTAATGTTGAGAACTGACATAGAAGACTAACTTGGATTTTTTTCTTTTAATTCTTACCTGAGAAGGGACTAACTTTGATGTTGCTAAATAAGAACATTAAAAAAAAAAACTTCTATTGCCACTTTTTTTTTTTTTTAAATTAGTGCATTTCAGCATCTAAAAGTAGGAAGGACCTCAAATAAATGAGTCTTTGTTCTTGGCCAGGGAAAGCAGTGTTGTCAGAATGTGATAACTGTTTTTTTAGGATATGTACTGTTATTCAGTTAAAACATTGCCTGGGATGCTGGCATTCAGTAAATACTTGTTGAATAAGCAAATTAAACTTAGATTTCTTTGTATAGAAACCTAAGTTGTTAGATTCATCTCCAAATATCACTTAACATTCTCGTTAGCAGAGTAATTGAATATTCTTTTCAGTGTGTAGATCTGTCCCCAGAACCACAGAATATTGGAACTGTAAGGGCCATCCTGTAGTTTAACCAACAGCATTAAGTGATAGAAAGATGTGGTATGCAGCAGTGACAACTTTAAGGTTGTGACTTAGCCAGACTAGAACTTGGATGTCTGGAGTGTTCTATCACACCAAGCTGGTCACCAGCCCCTGTGTTGATCCTCCATTGTGTTTGCAACAAAGTAAAGACTTGAGTACATTCTTTCTTTTACCCTAATCCGTGATCTGCAGTCTTATTTAGAAAAGCGTCATGTTAAAGATCTAGTTTATTCAAAACTAAAGATAACAAGGAGTCCGAGAATTTCTGTTTCAGAGTGTAGAGGAGGAGGAGATGTTTCCTTGGCTTCTCTGAGCCTGCAGGCGCTCCTTGTCTTTAAGGAAGTAGAGGGAGGGAGGAAAGTCAAGTATGGTTTTGTTTTTTATGGTTACTTTGCTGGGAGTAGTTTGTATGCCTTTAGGTTTTCTTTGGTGGAACTGACTTAAGTTTGAAATAGTTGAGACTCTTTAGAAACAGTGCCTATCCAGTGTTTGCCATAAAGGTAGAGGGTCTTGGCTTTAGAAGTTAATTCTGCTACAGGAGTGAAAATTAGCTTCTAAACCAGAAGCAGGAGAGCTAAATAATTTTCCACCTGGCCAGTGCATGATGTGAAAGGTAGATTAAAAAACAAAAGGACCCCTTTGCTGATGAAAGACTAAGCCATGTTGAAACAGCCCTGTTGAGGATTTTATGTTAAATCTATCCGTTCACAAAGGAGTTCTGTGTATGTCTTTCCCTATTTGTTGTTTGAACTAGGAAGCCCCACTCAGTGCTTGTTGAAGGCAGAAAGTTGTTGAAAGCAAGCGGGATTTGAACAGTGGATTAAGGTTTCGAATATCCAGTGAACCAAAATATATCAGGGTCCCCCTGGCCAAGATGAGTGGCCATTCTGAGGTGTTTTGTATTTTTTGAATGGGGGTTTTAGGAAAAGTTCCTGTGTTTTTGTGCTTATTTTGTTGATCTCTATGCGCACTCTCTGAGGGTATGTTTGGGCACTAAGATTTCTTGGATGCAGATTTGCTTGTATATAAAACATTTTAAATGGTTTTATATAAAACAAATTTTAAATGGTTTTATATACACTGGATTTAAAATTTTTTAGTTTAAAGCGTTTGAATTTTTTCATCTGAATTTTCACAATTCTTACATTTAGATTTAGGGAGGCTGTTGATGGCATCCACATTTTAGTGGCATTTTAAAATATATTTAGCTGAATTTAACAATTTCTGACCTAAAAGTTGACATTTTAGATCTAAGTCAGTAAAGCACTGTTTTAAACTGGATTTTAACTGGATGAAATTCTGACTTAATGAGTGTACTGACTGGATAAAATGCCAGTGATTTAATTAACAAGCGTGTTTAACAGGATGCCCTATATATTAGTTAAAAGTGAAGCAATTGAATTAGGTACCTTCTCTGCTCCTTGGAAAAGACCACATGACTCATCCACACCAGCCTTCTCTTTGCTCTGCGTGTAGCTAACCGTTTCTGTTTTTTTTTCCTTTAGGGTTTGGAAATCCCTTGTCTCCAGGTTGCTGGGATTGACTTCTTGCTCAATTGAAACACTCATTCAATGGAGACAAAGAGAACTAATGCTTTGTGCTGATTCATATTTGAATCAAAGCATTGGGGAGTCTCTATGCCTTGTTTGTGGAAAGAACCAGTGACACCACCAGCGAGCTTCCTAAAGTTCTGAAGTTATAGGACTATACATTTTCTTTTGAACTTTTATAATAAATATTTGCTCTACTTTTGAAGCCCAGAGCTGTTGGAGGGGTGAGTGACAAGTCTTACAAGTGGCCTTATTCCAACTCCAGAGATTCCCCAACAGAACTTTGAGATTATCTTATATGCAATCGAAAGTGACAGGAAACATGCCAACTCAGTCCCTCTTGATGTACATGGATGGGCCAGAAGTGATTGGCAGCTCTCTTGGCAGCCAAATGGAGATGGATGATGCCTTGTCAATGAAGGGGGCCGCTGTTGTTCCATTCAGAGCGACGCAAGAAAAAAACGTCATCCAAATAGAGGGGTATATGGCCTTGGATTGCATGTTCTGCAGTCAGACCTTCACGCATTCAGAAGACCTTAATAAACATGTCTTAATGCAGCACCGGCCTACCCTTTGTGAACCAGCCGTTCTTCGGGTTGAAGCAGAGTATCTTAGTCCTCTTGATAAAAGTCAAGTGCGGACAGAACCTCCCAAGGAAAAGAATTGCAAAGAAAATGAAGAATTCAGCTGTGATGTGTGTGGGCAGACATTTAGAGTCGCTTTTGATGTTGAGATCCACATGAGGACACACAAGGATTCTTTCACTTACGGGTGTAGCATGTGTGGCAGAAGATTCAAGGAGCCTTGGTTTCTTAAAAACCACATGCGGACACACAATGGCAAATCGGGGGCCAGGAGCAAACTGCAGCAAGGCTTGGAGAGTCCAGCAACCATCAACGAGGTCGTCCAGGTCCACGCGTCCGAGAGCATCTCCTATCCTTACAAAATCTGCATGGTTTGTGGCTTCCTATTTCCAAATAAAGCAACTCTAATTGAGCACAACAAGGTGCACAGCAAAAAACCTGCTTCCGGTCCCAGCAGCACACAGACTGACTCTCCACCAGAGGGAATGCCATCTTCGAGAGAAGAGTTCCTGCAGTTTTTAAACTTGAGACCAAAATCTCGCCCCGTAACCGGGAAGAAGCTTGTCAACTGCGTACCTCAGCTGGATCCGTTCACCACCTTCCAGGCTTGGCAGCTAGCTACCAAGGGAAAAGTGGCCGTTTGCCAAGAAGAAGTGAAGGAATCGGGGCAGGAAGGAAGCACCGACAATGACGATTCAAGTTCCGAAAAGGAGCTTGGAGAAATTTGGGGCGCAAATAAGAGCAACTCGGAAGGTTCTGGAAAGGCCAAAACAAGTAAGGGCAGTTGTACGGGCCTCTCGCAAGATAAAGAGAAGTGTAGACCCTCCAACGGGGAGGCGCCTTCTGTGGATGCAGATTCCAAGATACCCAGCAGCAAAGAGAAGCCCACCCACTGCTCCGAGTGTGGCAAAGCTTTCAGAACCTACCACCAGCTGGTCTTGCACTCCAGGGTCCACAAGAAGGACCGGAGGGCCGGTGCCGAGTCGCCCACCATGTCCGTGGACGGGAGGCAGCCGGGGACGTGCTCTCCTGACCTCGCAACCCCGCTGGATGAAAATGGAGCCGTGGATCGAGGGGAAGGCGGTTCTGAAGATGGATCTGAGGATGGGCTTCCCGAAGGAATCCATCTGGGTAAGCTGCGCTGTCTCTGCCCCATGCTGTTCCTCTTGTGTCTGTCTGTCTTTCTCTCTGTTCCCATCTCCAGACAACGCTGGCCGGGAGTGGGGTCTGGATTGCCAGAGCCAAGTCCAGGTTCTTTGTGGTATCACTCTGTGTAAGTCATGTCACATCTCAGGGCCTTAATTTTCTCATTTCTGTAATAACAGGGTTGAGTTAAAAGGTCTCCTTGTTCTGAAAATCCTTTTCTTTTTCTTTTAAAGATTTTGCTCACAATAGAACAGACTTTTTTTTTTAAATAACCTGTGCATCCAGCCCCAAAGCAGTCCTTCTCAACTGGGGCAATTTTGCTCCCAGTCAGTATCTGGCAACGTCTGGAGGCATTTTGGTTGTCATACTGTGTGTGTGGGTGTGTGCGTGCATGTGCGCGTGGGTGCCTGCTGGCCTCCAGTGGGCAGAGCCAGAGACGCTGCTCAATATACCACAGTCCACAGGGCAGCCCCATCATCAAAGAATTATCTGGTCCCAAATGTCAGTAGTTCAGCATTGAGAGACTCTAGCCTTCACTTAAGTTTTCCTGGCATTCCTCATCTTATCTGTAGTGAATATCTGGTAGTCATAAAAGGTACTGGGAGTGATGATCAACTAGAGCAGGAATATTATTTGGGCAGCCATTTGGTGCTGTCCAGAACCCTGTCCTTTCTGTCTGGCAAGCTAGTGTCTGTTAATAGGTACCTTAGGAACCCAAATGATGTCATAAAATGCGAGGAATGTGAGCACACCAAAGACACTTTTAAGAAAGCTCATTTGCTCAGCACAATTTTCACTGTGCTAATGGCATTTATAGAAGCAGAAGGTGATCACTGAAGGCATGCTCACATAATACTCCTGAGCCCAGGTGGGTGTTATCTGGGTCAGAGGAGTCATGCCCATCCTCAGTAGCCAGAGTTGCTCCTCTCAGAGTTTAATATTTCGTTTGAATAGAGGACCCTCCTGCTTAAAACAGTTGAAAAAGACCCTTGATGGGTTGGCCGTAATTGACAGATGAATGATGAGAACATGAATTGGTCTTAGGGAAGCATTTATGTATGTATGTATGTATGTATGTATGTATGATTGATTGATTGATTGATTTAGAGACGAAGTCTTGCTCTGTCGCCCAGTCTAGAGTGCAGTGGTGCAGTCTCAGCTCACTGCAACCTCTGCCACCCAGGTTCGAGTGATTCTCTTGCCTCAGCCTCCTGAGTAGCTGGGATAACAGGCCCCCCGACACCAGGCCTGGCTAAGTTTTGTATTTTTGGTAGAGACGAGGTTTCACCACGTTGGTCAGGCTGGTCTCAAACTCCTGAGCTCATGATCCACCCGCCTCGGCCTCCCAGAGTGCTGAGATTACAGGCGTGAGCCACCGGGCCTGGCCAGGGAAGCATTTATTGAAGTGGTCCTCCGTTAAAACACACACTTCCTTTTCCTCCTCTCAGTGTACCTTGACTGTGTGTTTGAAGCCTTTGGAGAACTGTGTGTGAGACCCATGAGGAATTTGCCCACACAGTTGATTGGACTCTTCCTTCACCCGCTCTTCAGCCAGTGCCAGTTCCTTTTCTTCTGATCATGTGATTGACATGAGAACTGTAGTTTGTATATCAAATCTTTAGAATGTTTTTGAGTTTCCTGGGACACAGGAAACTGGCACTTAGCCATACTACAAATACAAATCTTCAGTTTTAGCAATCTAGAAAACACGTTAACCATGTTTTAATGGCATCATGAAAAGAGGCTTTAACCACAGACTCCAGTTAGCTAAGTGGTTTCTACTCATGTCAGTAGTGTTGAGAGCACCATGAGATGCCTCAGTGCCCTGAAGTAAATGAAAAGGCTGGTTACTGGCGGGTGGTGTGGAAAACAGTGCTAGATCGTCAGGCGGGACAGAATACGTGGCTGTGGGTGGGAGCACCAGAGCTTGGCGCTGAGTTCTGGTTCTACCACTGCATTGTTTTGTGACCAATTATGAGTTGCTTAACCTTTCTTTGCCACGATTTCCCGGTTTGCAAAATGGTTCATCGACCCTTGTCTTCCACCTCCCAAGGATCATTTCAACAGCTTATTTGTAAAAAGATCACAGTCCTTTAATAAAAAACATAACTGTAAAGTCAGAGGTGATGCTTGAGAGAGCAGGAACCAGGTAGATGTGGAAATGTCATGTCCTTTCTTCTAAAGAAAAGGCATTTCAGAGCTTTTTGGCTATGACGCAACACACCATAAATCCTGACACATAGTTGGAAGGCGGAAATTGCAACATTTGAGTATGATTGTAAGAAAAAAAGCTGGGCATTCTGTTTTTGGGGAATTGATTTTCCTTACATTATCTGGTAGTCTAGATTTATCATATTGTACCATCAACCTGGCTTTTTTAAGATTTAAGAAGCTCAAGTAAATTTTTTAAAAATGTCTTTATTTAGACACTTTTAGATCAAGAGCTTGTCTCTCTTACAGGTGGATGGTGATGTGGTCTATTATTTAATAAATAAAGGGGACATTTATTTAAAACTTACTCATGTTTTTAAGGAGTGGTATTTTCACGGCAGCCCCTCTGTCTTTTGGAGGGCTGGTGTGTGTGATTAAAAAGTCAAACACACATAGTCCTCCTTTGATTAGAGTCCCCAGTGGACCTTACTGATCCCATGAGGCACATTGTCCTGATTGTCCCACAGAGACTGAAGCCAAACACTGTGTCATTTGGGGACAGATTTTGATTTGTCAGATATATTTTGTCCACATGAGTGTCTGTGGACAATACGGCCTGCTTTCCAAAACTTTGCCAAATTTTGACAAACTTTCCTAGGTGTTTGCCCAATGCCAAACTTTTTTTTCTGTTGGAGATTTAGTTGTGCTTGCTGCCCTCTAGTGGTCACTTGTTGAATCTTACCTCAAACAGCTTATTTTTCCCCTGTTGGTTGGGAAGTGGATGGATGGTGTGTAATTGGCTCATTTTCCTAAATTACCTATTCTGAAGAAGGAGGTTTTTCCTGACAGTGTGTACATCCGCCTTCAGTTTACCAGATCCTGCCTGCTCAGAGATAACTGAGAGAACCGGAAGCTGCCCGGGCAATTCAGTCTATTAAATGATCTTTTTATGATTAAGGCAAACAAAGAACTGAATCTTTAATAGCATACTCTGCTAGACCCAGAAAAAAAAATCACATTATAACACTTTAAAACTTCAAACAACTTGGAAACAGCGTTTGGTGTGTGTCGAGCCTTTTGGTTCTACCCCATAGTATATAAATTCTTTTCATGCTTTCCAAAAATGTTTATATCAAGAATATTTAAGTCAGCATTCCTTATTCGTGTACTTCAGCTGCCTTCTTATACATATTTTTGTTTCTCCTTTAAGATAAAAATGATGATGGAGGAAAAATAAAGCATCTTACATCTTCAAGAGAGTGTAGTTATTGTGGAAAGTTTTTCCGTTCAAATTATTACCTCAATATTCATCTCAGAACGCATACAGGTAAAGAACTTTTATTTTTTTAAACATGTACTAGTAAAAAAAATTATGTTATCTGATTTTTTTTTTTTGTTCATATACTCTGCTAGATCCTTGGAATAGCTTCATAAATATGTAGCATGTTGATTGCAGCAGTTATTTTATTTTTTTGAAACAGAATCTCGCTCTGCTGGCCAGGCTGGAGTGCAGTGGCACAATATGGCTCACTGCAACCTCTGCCTCAGCCTCCCAAGTAGCTGGGATTACAGTCATGTGCCTCCACGCCTGGCTAATTTTTTTGTCATTTTAGTAGAGATGGGGTTTCACTGTGTTAGCCAGGATGGTCTCAATCTCCTGAACTCGTGATATGCCCGACTCAGCCTCCCAAAGTGCTGCGATTACAGGCGTGAGCCACAGCACCGGGCCCTGATTTTTATTCTTGTAGTGCCATTGTTACACTGAACATGCTGTGAGCCCTTGTTCTTGTTTTGAAGTTCATTTCTTTCTTCCTTTTTTAGGGCCAGTAGCCTATTGAGATCCTCGGGGGCTGACAGGTTTCCAGGCTGAAGGCCTCTTTTTTGTTTTTTGAGACAGAGTCTTGCTTTGTCACCTAGGTTAGAGTGCAATCTCGACTCACTGCAACCTCTGCCTTTCCGGTTCAAGCAATCCTGCCTCAGCCTCCCCAGTAGCTGGGATTACCGGCGCCTGCCACCACACCCTGCCAATTTCTGTATTTTTAGTAGAGACGGGCTTTCACCATGTTGGCCAGGCTGGGTTCGAACTCCTGACCTCAAGTGATCTGCCCACCTTGGCCTCCCAAAGTGCTGGGATTACAGGTGTGAACCATTGTGCCCACCTGAAGTTCATTTGTTTAGTTTATGACTAAACAAATGTATCCTGATTCTCATGTCATTAAAACCTACAATATGTTTTTTTTCTTTTTTTAGAGATGGGATTTCACCATATTGGCTAGGCTGGTCTTGAACTCCTGACCTTGTGATCCACCCACCTTGGCCTCCCAAAGTGCTGGGATTACAGGCGTGAGCCACTGTGCCTGGCCTAAAACCTACAATATTTTAAAATGCTGTATCTGTGGTCTTTATGATTTAGAATGAAATGAGAATCTACTTAGTAGTCTTTAGACTGTGAAAGGAGCTATGACATCATGCGTAGGTTTAAAATTTCATCTCTTCCACTTACTACCTGTGCACCCTTGGGCAAGTTCTTTAACCTTTTTGTGCTTTTAGTTTTCTTAGCTGTGAAAGTAGAGTAATACTTATTTCCCTAGGAAGATTAAATAAGTTAGAAGTATTGCTGTTGATTTTTCTATCGAAGATAGGTATTCACAATTTCAAATACTTACGCCATGAGAAATCATGTGATAGTAGAGAAGGCAAAAGGAAAAGTGAAGCCTCTGTTTTCTCAATAAATAGGTATGTGGTCTATATTAATGCTTTTTGTACACTTCTATAATAATACTGCTGTTTCTTGCTTTAGGTGAAAAACCATACAAATGTGAATTTTGTGACTACGCTGCAGCCCAGAAGACATCTCTGAGGTATCACTTGGAGAGACACCACAAGGAAAAACAAGCTGATGTTGCCGCCGAAGCCAAGAGTGATGGTAAAAATCAGGACACTGAAGATGCACTATTAACTGCCGACAGTGCGCAAACCAAAAATTTGAAAAGATTTTTCGATGGTGCCAAAGATGTTACAGGCAGTCCACCTGCAAAGCAGTTGAAGGAGACGCCTTCGGCTTTTCCAGGCAGCGCTGTCCTGTCACCAGCATGCAAAGATACTCAGGATTTCCATAAAAATGCAGCTGATGACAGTGCTGATAAAGTGAATAAAAACCCTACTCCTGCCTACCTGGACCTGTTAAGAAAGAGATCAGCAGTTGAACCTCAGGCAAATAACCTCTGCAGAAGCCAGGCGGAGGTTACTCCTCCTCCGGATGGCAGTGCCACCCGTAACCTTGAAGTTAGCCCCAAAGAGAAGCCAGTGGAGAGGGCAGCTGACGGCAGACACAGGCCAAGTGTGGATTGTCATGAAAAACCTTTAAACTTATCCCTGGGGGCACTTCACAATTGCCCGGCAATTTCTTTGAGTAAAAGTTTGATTCCAAGTATCACCTGTCCATTTTGTACCTTCAAGACATTTTATCCAGAAGTTTTAATGATGCACCAGAGACTGGAACATAAATACAATCCTGATGTTCATAAAAACTGTCGAAACAAGTCCTTGCTCAGAAGTCGGCGCACCGGATGCCCGCCAGCGCTGCTGGGGAAAGACGTGCCTCCCCTGTCTAGTTTCTGTAAACCCAAGCCCAGGTCTGCTCTCCCAGCGCAGTCCAAGTCCCTGCCATCTGCGAAGGGGAAGCAGAGCCCCCCTGGGCCTGGCAAGGCCCCTCTGACTTCAGGGATAGACTCTAGCACTTTAGCCCCAAGTAACCTGAAGTCCCACAGGCCACAGCAGAATGTTGGGGGCCCTGGAGCCGCTGCCAGACAACAGCAGTCTGAGTTGTTTCCTAAAACCAGTGTTTCCCCTGCACCAGAGAAGACGAAAAGACCTGAGACAAAGTTGAAACCGCTCCCGGTAGCTCCTTCTCAGCCTGCCCTTGGCGGCGGCAGCATCAATGGTTCCATTGACTACCCTCCCAAGAATGATAGCCCGTGGGCACCTCCAGGGAGAGACTATTTCTGTAATCGGAGTGCCAGCAACACTGCCGCTGACTTCAGTGAGCCGCTTCCAAAAAGACTGAAGTCCACCATGGTTGCCCTTGACGTCGACCACCAGCCTGGGGCCAATTACAGAAGAGGCTGTGACCTTCCCAAATACCACCTGGTCAGAGGCATCACATCACTGTTGCCGCAGGACTGCGTGTACCCTTCGCCGGCGCTGCCCCCCAAACCCAGGTTCCTGAGCTCCAGTGAGGTCGAGTCTACAAATGTGCTGACTGTTCAGAAGCCCTATGGTGGCTCCGGGCCGCTCTACACTTGTGGACCTGCTAGTAGTCCAGCCTCCAGCTCAATGTTAGAAGGTATTGTGTGAGGGGTGTCGTGTTTAAATGGCACTGATGCCGACAGTGACTAATATCTTTTTTTTTCTTTTTTTCAGAGACAGAGTCTCACTCTGTTGCCCAGGCTGGAGTGCAGTGGCGCCATCTTGGCTCACTGCAACTCTGCCTCCTGCATTCAATTCTTGTGCTTCAGCGTCCCAGATAGCTGGGACTACTTGGTCCCAGCGTGGTATGCACCACCACGCTCGGTTAATTGTTTTGTATTTTTAGTAGAGACGGGGTTTCACCATTTTGGCCAGGGTGTTCTCAAACTCCAGACCTCAGGTGATCTGCCTGCCTCTGCCTGCTGGGATTACAGGTGTGAGCCACTGCACCCCAGCAACAGTGACTAATATCTAATCCATGCATTCTCAGTGGAGATGGCACCACTCCCAAAGGTGGGGGGGGGTGGCAAAAAGTTCTTGGGGGTCAAGGAGAGAAACATTCTTAGATAGTGCAGTGGTTTGTGGTCCTCCAAAGCCTAACTCTGTGGGTTTAAGTCTTTACCAGAGTATTTTTTTAAAATTTGTTTTATTTTTAGAGACAGGGTCTTGCTCTTGAGAGAGAGAGAGAGAGAGAGAGAGAGAGAGAGAGATTGAGAGAGACGGGGTTTCGCCATGTTGGTCTGGCTGGTCTCAAACTCCTGACCCCAGGTGATCTGCCCGCCTCGGCCTCCCAAGTGCTGGGATTACAGGCGTGAGCCACTCTGTCTGGCCTAACTTATTTTTTATAGAGACGGGGATTTGCCTTGTTGCCCGGGCTGGTCTGGAACCCCTGGCCTCAAGTGATCCTCCTGATTCGGCCTCCCAGAGTGCCAGGATTACAGGCATGACCCACCATGCCCAGCCTTTTTCTTGAGTAATTCTTCTTGTTGATGATGTTTTTCTGTTGTGGGAGTTATCGTGCAAACAGTGGGTGAGAACACTGGGCTAGTCCAGTCTTGTCTTGCTGTTGAAATTCCAGATGCTGCCAACTGAGGCCCCAGCTTGCCTCACTTCATCGCAGCCCTTTGCTTCCTTTGCACATTCATGATGTGCTCAGCAGTCAGTGCCAGCCCACCTGGGGTTTTGGGGTTTCCTTTTTTTTTTTGGAGACACAGTTTTGCTTTTGTTGCCCAGGCTGAAGTACAATGGCATGATCTTGGCTCCCTGTAACTTCCTCCTCCTGGATTCAAGCGATTCTCCATCCTCAGCCTCCTGAGTAGCTTGGATTATGGGTGTGTGCACCACCATGCCTGGCTAATTTTTGTATTTTTAGTAGAGATGGGGCATCAGCTTGTTGGCCAGGTTGGTCTCAAACTCCTGACCTCAGGTGATGTGCTGGCCTCAGCCTCCCAAAGTGCGAGGATTATAGGTGTGAGCCACTGCACCCATCTTGGGGGTTCTTCCTTACCTGTCTCACCACCCCCTACTGGCCTGTAAACTTCTTAAGAGCAGAAACCATATCTTATATGTATAGTGTGTCAAGTCACATGCTTTCCACACAGGGCAGTATGGAGGGTTCCCAGTAAGGACCACACAAGACCCTTGACCTAGCAGGAGCAGAAAGTGTTAAGAACTGCTGGCTAAACAGTCTTGTGAAAAGTTTTGCTGTTAAATGCTGTCAGCCCTCCATATCCTTGGGTTCTGCCTCAGTGGATTCAACCAACTGCAGGACTGAAATATTTGGGGAGAAAAATGGATGGTTGTATCTGTACTGAACATCTGCAGACGTTTTTTCCTTATCATCATTGCCTAGATAATACAGTATAACAACTATTTACATAGCATTTACTTCATATTTGGTATTATAATAATGTAGGGTTTTTTTTTTTTGAGACTGTTTTTTTTAAGATGGAGTTTTGCTTTGTCACCCAGGCTGGAATGCGATGGCACCATCTCTGCTCACTGCAGCCTCCGCCTCCCGGGTTCTCCCGGGTTCAAGCGATTCTCCTGCCTCGGGAGTAGTTGGGATTACAGGTGCTCACCACCATGCCGGACTAATTTTTATGGTTTTTTTTAGTAGAGACGGGTTTTACCATATTGGTCAGGCTGGTCTCGAACTCCTGACCTCAGGTGATCCGCATGCCTCAGCCTCCCAAAGTGTTGGAATTCGCTTGAAATAGGGAGGCAGAGGTTACAGTGAACTTGGATCACGAGACTGAACTCCAGCCTGGGTACAAGAGTGAGACCTCTGTCTTTAAAAAAAAAAAAAAAGGAAGGGAGGCTGTGCATAGGTTATACTACAAACACTACAAATTAGTAGTGCTACAAATACTGTGAATACTGCAAATACTACACTATTTTATATTAGGGGCCTGAGTGTCCATGGATTTTGGTGTCTGTTGGAGAGTGGGGGTCAGTCCTGGAGCCAGTGTCCTTTGGATACTGAGGGACAACTGTATTAATTTAAAAATGACCTTATTTCTCCTGTAGGTAAATTGTTAACCTCATAGATGACTGTGGGATTCTCCCCATGGAAACGTGTCCTGATGGCATCCCTTTGTATAGGTGTCTGGCACATACCTGTATGTGTAAAAAAGTAGCTCGGTGTCCCAGGGCCATCTTCCCCTTGGCAAACTTGATGAAACCACAGTGCCTTCCTTTATCAGATAGAAGCTCTGCTGGTTTGTGCTCCCCAAAGAGACAAAATCAGTTTTACACATTTCAGTTTGTGTTAGTTTCAAATTGAGGATTCTGTGTGGTGACAACACTCTATCAGAATTGCTTGATGCTGATTGGTTCAGTAGAGATAGCAAATTAAAAAACAATTGCTTTCACACACTTCAGTGGCTTTTATAAAAATTATGATGAAATAGGAATTTTTACTGCCTTTTGATTAAAAGTGTTCGTTTTTTCCACCCTTGGTGCTTAAAATGGACATGAATCAAAACTTTGTCTTTACTTAAAGGGGGAAAAGGGTCTGTGTGTTGCAAGTCAGATTCCCCCCGCCCCCACCTTTGAGACAGGGTCACACTGTTGCCCAGGCTGGAGCACAATGGTGCGATCACGGCTCACTGCAGCCTTAACCTCCCGGGCTCGAGCAGTCCTTCTGCCTCAGGCTCCTGAGTAGCTGGGACTAAAGGTGTATGCCACCATGTCTGGCTAGTTTTTTATTTTTAATAGAGATTAGGTCTCACCATGTTGCCCAAGCTGGCAAATCCTATTTTAAGCGATTTAAGAAAAAAAAAAGGCAACACTTTTACATAATTTGTTTCATGATTTTGTATAGGTTTTAAAGTATTTTGGATGCCAGTTTTTTTTCTGGCTTTTTAATTCTTTCTAGTGACAGCCCAGACAATTTTAGTTTGAGTGACAGCAACAAAATTCTGGGCTAACATGTTTTTTTTTTTTAATGTATACTTTAATTTTTTAATTTTATTTTTTTTTAAGATGGGGTTTCACCATCATGGCCAGGCTGGTCTTGAACTCCTGACCTCAGGTGATCCACCCACCTCGGCCTCCCAAAGTGCTAGGATTACAGGCGTGAGCCACCTCGCCCAACCAAAACCTGTTGTCTTAAAAACAATTCAGTTGTAACTGTGCAAACAAACTGTGTGGGCGACTATGTGACTTGTGTGTTGTGGTTACATTATCAGTGTCAGGAGTCTTAAATTGGCCTCTAACAACCTGTAACACCTCTTACCTAGTTGTTTGACCTTAATTCTAATACCTTTTCTTTTTCCCCCAATCAGGAAAAAGGCCTGTGTCATATCAACACTTATCTAACAACATGGTACAAAAGAGAAACTATGAGAATTTTATTGGGAACGCACATTACCGTCCAAATGACAAAAAAACTTGATTCACTAATTTAGGGGATAAAAGGTGAGCATATGTTTCAATTAAAAACATTAGATAGGCCGGGCGCGGTGGCTTAAGCCCCTTGGGAGGTCCAGGCGAGCGGATCACCTGAGGGTCAAGCGTTTGAGGCCAGCCATGCGTGGTGGCCGGTGCCTGTAGTCCCAGCTACTCAGGAGGCTGAGACAGGAGATCTCTTGAACCCGGGAGGCAGAGGTTGCAGTGAGCAGATTGCAGGTTGCAGATTGCACCACTGCACTCCAGCCTGGGTGACAGAGCGAGATTCCGTCCATGAAAAAGAAAAAATTAGGATTGGTTTTTACTTGATTGGAAATAAACCATTAACTTGTCTAACATAATGTAACAAAATTGCTTTTAAGTTTGATTTGTATTTTTAAGATGTTTTAAAATTAGAGTTATCAGGATCTTTAGATGTTATGAGAATAGGAAAAACAGTCATGGCCACCGGAATTTACTGAGCATTGACTTTGTGCTAGGCATTGAATGAAGGGCGGTTTGGTTCTATTTATTATACTTTCTTAAGTAAAGAATTTTCTAAACTATATTTAGTTTTGACCTTAATCACTTTAAAAATGTTTTTTTCCTTAGGTCTTGGTGCATGTCAGGGCTTACTCTCCATGAAATTGAATTGTAGTTCATCCTTTGAGAAGCGAATGGTGAAAGCTACTGAAATAAGCTGTGATTGTACTGTACATAGAACATACAAGGAATCTGCAAGGAACACTACAGTTTTGTAAAGTTGTTCTGTTAACTTTTGTACCAAATAGCAATAAAAACTAGTTAAACAGTTGGAACCTACATACATGGGGACTGGAAAGCTCTATTTTGTCCCTGAATAATATTTTTTTTAGAATCGACCAAATAAGAAGTGGAATTTTTGCATACTTGAGCGCTGCTGAAAAATCATTTGGGTTGGGCGGGGGGATGGGGAAAAGTATATAATGCTTGCACCTCAGGTAAAAATCTGTAAATATCTAAGTTGTAAACCTGCTTGTTCAAATACTGTGTGTATTCCTTTTCTCTAATACAGCTCATGACTTGGAGCAGTTTCTGCTATTGGGCTCTTTCATTTAAAATGTATGTTTTTTTTTTTTTTTAAACTCTCAATGATTTTGTATTATGTTGAATCCTCTGAAATCTATTGTTGTCTTAAAATTGTTAATGGAAGTATTGACCCTCTATGAATATGTGCTGCAGATAAGGAGGTCAGCCATTCTGAATTTGGCAGCATTTTATTGCAAGTTTTCATTCAGCATGTCAGCTGGGGAGGGCACCTTCTTCCTTGCCTCTCCAGATTGTCCTGGAACCTCCAGGATCCTTGACTGAGGGCGTTGGGATGACTTATAGGATTTTTAAGTGAGTGTGTCTACAGAGAAGCATTTTCTCTGTAGAGGAGCCACACATCATGTAAACATAAGAAACTGTATGTGCAGTTACTTAAATTTGTTTCTATCAAATTAATCATTTTTGTTGGAAAATTCAGTGTTTGGGGGGTATTTGCCTAAATTAGCATATAAAAACATAAATGCTAAATTATACATG
The DNA here is from genome assembly GCA_963573385.1 of Cacajao melanocephalus. Taxonomy (NCBI): domain Eukaryota; kingdom Metazoa; phylum Chordata; class Mammalia; order Primates; family Pitheciidae; genus Cacajao; species Cacajao melanocephalus. The sequence continues at coordinate 77,919 of CAUYLG010025970.1, read as the reverse complement.
TGAATTGCAGATTTTGGAAACAGTTTTAAGGGAGAGTGTTTGGGGAACGTTTTAGGTTTGTATGTGGTAGTCTTAGTGTGTCTGGCATTTGATTTGGGTGAGCTGTGGACAGACACGCTAGAGTTGATTATAGACACATTGATTCTGAAGAAGGAACTGCTGGCTGAGCCTCCTGGGAGTTGAGAAAGAGAAAATCTGTTTCTGGACCTCAGTTACCTTCCCGTTTTTGGTTGCTTGGAAGCAGTAACATTTTTCTCAGTGCACATGCAATTTGGGTTTTAGAGAAGATGGCCACCAGCTGGCTTCCTAGATATTTTAAATTTTTGTTCTTTAGTGTGCTGGCCATGGCTGAGTTTATTAGTACATGGGCTTAGCGACCACAAAATACTTTATTAAGAAACTGTTTCAGAAATAAGTTTGCACTGTTCATTTTTCTGGCCTTGCTCTTCTCCATAGAGCAAGGGTAAAGTTCTAGAAGAATCTTTTTTTTTTTTTTTAAATTATGCAACGTAAGGTGTCCTTGATAAGAATCTTAGCTCCTGTGTTACAAGGGAGAACTAATTTGAGATCAGTCTGCTGGCATTGCAATGAAGTGCTTTGTATCAGGAAAGTGTACACTATTGACCTTTTTTCCTGTTCACAAGCTGAGCCATATGTACATAATCTAGATTTTGTTTTCATAGTTTTGCACTTTTATAGCCTATTTTTGAAGATTAACACATTTGCAAGATGATTGACTCAATTTTGCCTAATCCAATGAGTGTTACAGAGAGCTTGCTGTGACTAGAAACATAAATCTTAAAAGGGGGTATGTGATGATAGAGGGCTGGAATTTAAACCTGCATTTAAAAAAAAAAATCACCAAATCTATTTGAAAACAAGTCAGTTTGTGTCATGCTGGAATTTTTTGGGCTTTCAAATTTGTCTTTTTAACCACATTTTTGAATGTATAAAAATACCAATTATTTTTCTGCCGCCCTTTGTACTTCAAAATATGTTTTTGTGTCCATCAGTATTAACTATTGGTATACTACTGGTTTTATATGTGTTTTTTTTTTTTTTTTTCTTTGAGACAACAGTACATATAATAGAGGTACAATTTGTGGGATTTTTGTTTATGTATTTATTTCATTCCAGTTTGATTTCTTTTAATTGTTGATACTTGTTTTATTTATGATATATTTCAGCTTAAAGTTATGATATGTGGAAGTGTAAATATAGATTTGGTGTTTTGCAATCTGGGGTTCCAGTGTTTATTGTGTTTCTGATTTTCTTTTATTTAACTTTTTAGTTTTCTTGTTTCTTCAGATGTGGTCTCTTTGTCACCCAAGCTGGAGAGCAGTGGGGCAGTCACAGCTCGCTGCAGCCTCAAAGCCCTGGGCTCAAGTGATCTCCAGCTCTCAGCCTCCCGAGTAGCAAGCCGTCACGCATGGCTTCTAAACACAGTTTTAAGGCCACATGGCTCACGCCTGTAGTCCCAGCACTTTGGAAGGCCAAGGCGGGTGGGTCACTTGAAAGGAATAGTTTGAGACCAACCCGGCCAACATGGTGAAACCCCGTCTCTACTAAAAATAGAAAAATTAGCTGGGTGTGGTGATATGAGCTACTGCGCTGGGCCTAATTTTATATCTGAAGTTCTTCAGTAAGTATCTCTACCAGATAAGAACTTTTCATTGTCACATGAAACTATTTGAACAAAGATTTCTCATAATTATCTCCTAGGCATGTCCATGTTTCCTGGTGGCCTCAGAAATGTCTTAGAGATGGTCGGATGCCCTCAGGATCCAAACAAGACTGTCCCATTGCATTGAGTGGACAGGCTTCTGAAGTTTCTTTTAATCTGACCCTACCCTCAGCCCCAACATATATTTTATCACATTTTATGTATTGAAGAAACTGGATCGTTTATCCTATAGAAGTCCTTACATTCTTGTTTGATTTTACTGCGTATTTGTGGTTTCATTTTACCAGTTTGGCCTCTCGCAAATCTAGACTAATGGAGATTTAGGTTCACTGTTAGGGGGATGGGGCTATGTCCTTTCTCTTGCATGGCCTCTGAGACGTGCAGCATTTGGTTTTCCAGTCTGAGGTCACAGCTTGATATGTGGGTTCAGGTGTGTTCACTGGCCGGCCGTCCTAGAGTTCCTGCCAATCTTTTTTTTAAGTTTTTTTTCCTTTTTTGTTTTTCAGACAGAGTCTCGCTCTGTCACCCAGACTGGAGTGTAGTGGCACAATCTTGGCTGACTGCAACCTCTGCCTCCTGGGCGACAGGGTAAGACTCCGTCTCAAAAAACCCAAACAGCAAGATGTTTCAGCTCCCACCTGTACTGACCCACTGGGAACTGTCTTTATCCGAGGATCCTGGGTTGCTTTTATGGCAAGCTGTAATGAGCGCGATTTGGCCAAAAGGGGTACTTACCCATACCTCGCTGCTTGTGCTCCCGGCCTTTTTAATGTAAGGAAAGGAAATAAATACGATCAAAAAGGAATCCTCAGTGAATTACACTGCTATTTCCAACTAATGTTTTAGAGTTTTTACTTCTTTGATTTTATTTTTGATTTTCTGAAAACCTGGGTTCCTGATGATAGTAACATAATGGCTCTAATCTACCGTATATAACAAACACAATGCCAGTGTTATTACTCATATCACTGCCCAATGAGCCTTTCAGATTTCTCTCTGTAGTTCTGTTTGTCTACAGTTTTCATGTCTACAGTTTTCAAGTTGTCCCTGACTGGCAGAATCATTGAGAAATTGTTAGGAATGCAAATTACTGGGTATGCCCTAGACTTGCTCCATCAGGAACTCTGCAAATGGGGCCTGGCAATTGGGCCCTCCAGTTGACACTGGTGTCTACTGGGCAGATTCCACTCAAGGAATACCGAGTGGGCAGCATCAAGCCTGTTGAACTGTCTGTGGCTATGCCAACCCTTTCATACACCCCTATCTTTAGACACTGCTGTGCTCTTTTTAATGTTTTGTTATGCAGAACATTTACATAGTTTCAAAGTCTAATTAGAAAACCAGGTATTTTCAGAGAGGTCTAGCTTTTCATCCTTTCACCCTGTTCTTTTGCCTTCTGTAAAGTAACCATTTTTAAAAATTATTTTTTCTGAGAAAGAGACTCGCTCTGTACCCCAGACTGGAGTGCAGTGGCGCCATCTGTGCTCACTGCAACCTCTGCCTCCTGGGTTCCGCAATTCTCCTGCCTCAGCCTCCGAAGTAGCTGAGACTACAGGTGCATGCCCGCAAACCCAGGTAATTTTTGTATTTTTAGTAGAGATACGTTTTACCATACTGGTCAGGCTGGTCTTGAACTGAGCTCAGGTGATCCAACCTGCCTCAGCCTCCCAAAGTGCTGGGATTACAGGCATGAGCCCCTGTGCCCAGCCTAAAAATTAATTTGTGATTTATCCTTTTTTTTTTTTTTTGAAAATACAGGCACATTTGCAGGTCTATTTGTATCTCCCTTTCTTATATAAAAAGGAGTTTACAGTCCACACTAGCACAGGCTGATGTTAGCAGTTTCATTGTTTTCTTGGAGAATGAAATGGCACCTACGCACAGACACACACAATGTCAGGAAAAGTCAGGTGTTGCAAAAATTTTTTTGAAAAACACGCTTTTCTGCTGAACATCAAATGACTCAAATCTAATTTGAAGAGGTGAAATTGGTGGTCTTCTTTCTACCTGCTTTTATTTCTTCAGTACATCTTTATTGAACTTTCACTAAGTGTCAGGTGCTTACGACTAGTGCTGGCTGGGTGCCAGGGACATAGATGTGTCTTATGATCCACATAGCAATTCCTGTCCTCATAGAGCTGTCTTTGTGGGGTTGCTGGTGGCGGTAGATTGAAAATAGGTCATCATGGCTGGGTGTGGTGGCTCATGCCTGTAATCCCAGCATTTTAGGAGGCCGAGGCAGGTGGATCTTGAGGTCAAGAGATGAAGACTATCCTGGCCAACATGGTGAAACCCCGTCTCTGCTAAAAATACAAAATCTAGCTAGGCATGGTGGTGCGCACCTGTAGTCCCAGCTACTCGGGTGGCTGAGGCAGGAGAAACGCCTGAATCTGGGAGGTGGAGATTGCAGTGAGCTGAGATCGCACCACTGCACTCCAGCCTGGTGACAGAGTGAGAGTCTGTCATACACACACATACGCACACAAAATAGGTCATCATGGCTGGGCATGATGGCTCATGCCTGTAATCCCAGCACTTTGAGAGGCCCAGGTGGGTGGATCACTTGAGGTCAGGAGTTCGAAACCAGCCTGACCAACATGGCAAAATCCCATCTCTACTAAACCTACAAAAATTAGCTGGGTGTTATGGTGGGCACCTGTAATGCCAGCTACTTAAGAGGCTGAGACACGAGAATTGCTTGAACCTGGTGGGAGGAGGTTGCAGTGAGCCAAGATTGAGCCACTGCACTCCAGCCTGGGCAACACAGGAAGATTCCGTCTCAAAAAAAAAAAAGGAAAAAGGTCAACAGACCATGATCCTGCTGTAGTATGTAGTGCTAGGGAGGAAATTAGCAGAAGATTGAGAATAATTAGGAGAACCACGAGAGCTGGGTGGTCAGGACGGGTTCTAGCAGGAACCTAGAGGATGAAAAGAGGTGACCATGTCATTAATGTGAGCCTTTAATAAAGCATCTTTTTTTTTTTTTTTCTTTTTCTGAGACAGGGTCTCGCTCTGTCACCTAGGCTGGGTAGGTCATGGCTCACTGCAGCCTTGACCTGGGCTCAAGTGATCCTCCCGCCTTGGCCTCCCAAAGTGCTGGGATTAGAGGCATGAGCCACTGCACCCAGCCTAGGGCATCCTTTAATAAAGCACAGGGCTTGACTCAGGTGAGAAAGCTGCATGGGTTTGAAGACCTGAATGGAGACCAGCGTGGCTACAGAGCAGAGGTCTTAACCTTGGTATTACTAACATTTTGGGACCAGATAATTCTTTGTGTTGGTGGCAGGGAGCTGTCCTGGGTGTCATAGGATGTTTAGCAGCATCTCTGGCCTCTACCTAGTAGATGCCAGGAGCACCCCCTCCCCAGTTGTGACAACCAAAAATTTCACCAGGCAACCCAATGTCCTTGGGTGTGCAAAATGTCCCCGCTGAAGGATTGACCACGTTTGGAGAAGTTTGGAGAATGCCACGTTAAATCTTGGTAGGGAGACCAGGCAGGGTGGTTCATGCCTGCAATCCCAGCACTTTGGGAGGCCGAGGTGGGTGGATCACTTGAGGTCAGGAGTTTGAGACCAGCCTGGCCAACATGGCAAAATCCTGTCTCTACTAAAAATATGAAAATTAGCCGGGCATGGTGGCATGCGCCTGTTATCCCAACTACCTGGGAAGCTAAGGCAGGAGAATCACTTGAACCCAGGAGGCGGAGGTTGCAGTGGGCCGAGATCACCCCACTGCACTCTAGTTTGGGCAACAAAGCAAGACTCCATCTCAGAAATAAATAAAAATAAATAAAATAAATCTTGGTAGGGATTTGGGCATTATGTTTTGCTTAGTTTTTGGGGGATTGGTTTAAGGACAGTGGTGGCCTTTGAATGTATCTGGGCAGATGGTGGAATCAGATTTCTGTTTTAGGGTTACTCTGGGTACTGCAGGGAAATACATTGGAGGGCAGAGTGGAGCTAGATGTTCTAATTCCTTTGTACTTAATTACTGGAGATTAACAGAAACCAGAAAAATCATGAATATTACTTTTGTGCATTCAAACCTTTTTTTCTACATAGTTTCTCCTATAACTTAAATTCAAAATTGGCTGGGCACGGTAGCTCACACCTGTAATCCCAGCACTTTGGGAGGCTGAGGCGGGCGAATCAGGAGGTCAGGAGTTCAAGACTAGCCTGGTGAACATGGTGAAACTCTGTCTCTACTAAAAATACAAAAAGCTGGGCGTGGTGGTGGACACCTGTAATCCCAGCTACTCGGGAAGCTGAGGCAGGAGAATTGCTTGAACTCAGGAGGTGGAGGTTGCAGTGAGCTGAGATGGCGCCATTGCACTGCAGCCTGGGTAACAGAGCGAGCCTCCTCAAAAAAAAAAAAAAAAAAAAAATGAGTGTGAATAGGCCGACATTTAAATTTGGATTAGGCAAATGGTGAAATGCTGGACTGGGTGCGATGGTTCATGCCTATAATCCCAGCACTTCGGGAGGAGACTAAGGTGGGAGGATTGCTTGAGGCCAGGAATTTGAGACCAGCCTGGGCAACATAGGGAGACTCTGTCTCTACGAAAAATGAAAAAATGTCCAGGCGTGGTGGCTCATGCCTGTAATCCAAGCACTTTGGAGGCCAAGGCGGGCGGATCACCTGAGGTCAGGAGTTCAAGACCAGCCTGACCAACATGGTGAAACCCCGTCTTTAAAAAAAAAAAAAGAAAAATAATAAAATTAGCTCAGTGTGATGATGCTTGCCTGTAGTCCCAGCTACTGGAGGCTGAGGCAGGAGGATTGCTTGAGGCAGGAGGCTTGCTTGAGCCCAGGAGTTTGAGGCTGTAAGGGAGCTATGTTAGTGCCACTACACTACGAGACCTTGTCTCAAAAAACAAAAAGTCAATATTAAGAGAACCCAAATAGGCAGAAGCCTAATGTTTGGTTGCAAGATGTCAGTACGTGGACTCTGACTGCTCGCTGCACAGGTGGGGACCCTGAGGCCCCTCGAAGGCCATACGAGTTTCCAAAGCCAGACAGTATCACAGGGTGTTTTGGGGAAAGGGGCTGGATCTTTTGCTACCTCTTCTGTTACACTCAGCTCTGCTTCTGAGGGTCAGAGAGAACATCAGAAGGTCAGGTTCATTTTTATTATTTATTTGAAACAAGTTCTGGCTGTGTCGCCCAGGCTGGAGTGCAGTGGTCCGATCTTGGCTCACTGCAACATCTGCCTCCTGGGCTGAAGCAACCCTCCTACCTCAGCCTCTCTCATAGCTGGGACTACAGGCGTGCACCACCATGCCCCAGATAACTTTTTGTATTTTTTTTGTAGAGATGGGGCTTCACCATGTTAGCCAGGCTGGTCTCGAACTCCGGAGCTCAAGTTTTTAATTTTTTTTTAAATGTTTAATTAAAAAAAATTTTAAAAGTAAATGTTTATTCATTGGTTAAGTATCCAAAGAAGATAATCTAAAGAGGTCAACTCCAGAAATGTTCTGTTACATTAAAAGTGATGTCATCTGCAACCATTTATCCAGGCAAGAAGAGTCATATCAATGTTTCTTCATTCACATTTTTATTACACTTCAGAGTATTTGTATAAATGAGTAAATGTCTGAACTACATTCCAAGCCACAATCTTAAATATTTCAAATACTGATGAAACCTAGTTGTGATGAATAAAAACATTCTACATACACATACCCCCACATATTCCTAAGATGTTCAAGAGTACTGTGTTCCCCTACCCGTCTAACCATATTCCAAAATATTGCCTGTCGATGTTATCGACTCTGCCTGCCTCAACCTCCCAAAGTGCTGGGATCCCAGGTGTGAGCCGCTGCACCTGGCCCACGTTCACTTGTAGACTCTTGTGGACCTGAGCCTTCCATCCATCCCTCAGAACTTGGTGGCCCTTGTGAACTGGCTGACAGCTGTGTACCATCTTGGTGGCCAATGTTAATACAAGAGTTATATGTCCTTTCAGTGAGATCTTATTTTCTGATACAAATATCTGGACATATTTATATGACAAAAGATTTCCAGTCTGTGAGTTTATACATAAAAGAAAAAAAAATCACATATTTTTCTACACTTATTTACAATAGTGAAATCTTATAGTCATTTTTGCACACACAAAAAACATGAAACTCTTAAACTTTTTTTTTTCTGAGACGTGGTTTCACTCCATTCTCAATGGAAAAAATAATAATAACTTTTTTTTTTTTTTTTGACAGAGTCTAACTCTGTCTCGCAGGCTGGAGTACAGTGGTGCAATCGTGGCTTGACCTCCCAGGTTTAAGTGAGTCTCCCACCTCTGCCTCTCTAGTAGCTGGAACTACAGGTGCATGCCACCGTCCGTGGCTTTTTTTTTTTTTTTGAGGCAGAATCCTCTCTGTCACCCTGGCTGGAGTGCAGTGGTGTGATCTTGGCTGATTGCAACCTCTGCCTCCCTGGTTCAAGTGATCCTCCCACCTCAGCCTCCCAAGTAGCTGGGATTACAGATACATACCACCACACCCAACTAATTTATACATTTTTAGTAGAGACAGGGTTTTGCCATGTTGGCTAGGCTGGTCTCAAACCCCTGACCTCAAGTGATCTGCCTGCCTCCGCCTCCCAAAGTGCTGGGATTACAACTGTGATCCACTGCACCCAGCCTAATTTTTGAATTTTTTGTAGAGGTGGGGTCTTGCTGTGTTGCCTAGGCTGGATCAATCTTGCAAAAGGGTTATTTATGTGAATTTAGCTGAAGCAGTAACAAGGATTTGGTTGCATTGGGTACTAAATCAGTCTCTAGTTACGAGGAAGGCAAAGAGCACAACACACTTCTGCCGAATTGTATGGGAGAAGCGTGCTCTTGAAGACAATTAGTAATCAAATACTTGAATAATTCAAGGCTATTTTTCTCAACGGAATAACTGACCAATGAGGGAGCAGTTTACTTAATGCTGGAATGTCGCCTCCAGGGGGCCGGGTGTTAACAAAGTTCACCAGCTCCGGCCAGGCACGGTGACTCACGCCTGTAATCCCAACACTTTGGGAGGCCGATGCGGGCGGATCACGAGGTCAGGAGATCGAGACCATCCTGGCCAACATGGTGAAACCCCGTCTCTACGAAAAATACAAAAAATTAGCCGGGTGTGGTGGCACGTGCCTGTGGTCCCAGCTACTCGGGGTGCTGAGGCGGAAGAATCGCCTGAACCCAGGAGGCGGAAGTTGCAGTGAGCTGAGCTGGCACCACTGCACTCCAGCTTGGCGACAGAGCAAGACTCCATCTCAAAAAAAAAAAAAAAAAAAAAAAAAGTTCACCAGCGCCTTGTTCTACCTACCAGCTTTGAAATTCAACTTCCATAGTTGGAGCAGCGTTTCAAAGATGGAACATTTGTGTTATTTCAAATGCTGCAGAAAATATGAAACTCTATTAGTAATGTTTTTAATAAACTATTTACATTTTTTATAATTTAGAGTTCATGAGCTGGCTTGTATGTTCATTACCTAGTGTAGTCTTTGCACTTAAGTGATTGTTAACAGCAGAGCAAAAGGTCACTGCTGTTATTTGGATATTTCTTTCCAGTGATGTCAAAAGCCCAGTTTTTGTTTTTGTTTTTGTTTTTTCAGATGGAATCTTGCTCTGTTTCCCAGGCTGGAGTGCAGTGGTGCAATCTCAGCTCACTTCAACCTCTGTCTCCCGGGTTCAAGCTATTCTCCTGCCTCAGCCTCCCAAGAAGCTGGAATTACAGGCGCATGCCACCACGCCCTGCTAAATTTTGTATTTTAGTAGAGACCAGGTTTCACCATGCTGGCCAGGCTGGTCTTGATCTCTTGACCTCATGATCCGCCTGCCTCAGCCTGCTGGGTTTACAGGCATGAGCCACTGCGCCTGGCCTCTTTTTTTTTTTTTTTTTGAGACGGTCTTGCTCTGCTCTGTTGCCTGGGCTGGAGTGTAGTGGGGTAATCTTGGCTCACCGGAACCTCTGCCTCCTGGGGTTCAAGCGATTCTCCTGCCTCAGCCTCCTGAGTAGCTGGTATTATAGGCGTGTGCCACCATGCCTGGTTAATTTTTGTATTTTTAGTAGATGCTGGGTTTCACCATGTTGGCCAGGCTGGTCTCCATCTCTTGACCTTGTGATCCGCCCGCCTTGGCCTCCCAAAGTGCTGGGATGACAGGTGTGAGCCACTGTGCCTGGCCTTTTTTTTTTCTCTCTCTTTTTTTTTTTTTTGACAGTCTTGCTCTGTTCTGTCGCCTGGGCTGGAGTGCAGTGATGTAATCTCGGCTCACTGGAACATCTGTCTCCCAGGGTTCAAGTGATTCTCCCTGCCTCAGCCTCCTGAGGTATTATAGGTGTGTGCCATCATGCCTGGCTAATTTCTGTATTTTTAATAGAGACAGGGTTTAATTGTCTTGGCCAGGCTGGTCTCTAGCTCCTGACCTGAAGTGATCTGCCTGCCTCAGCCTCCCAAAGTGCTGGGATTACAGGTGTGAGACACCACGCCTGGCCCCCAAAGCCCAATTTAATTAAAAGAAGAAGACAAAAGGAAACTGTCACTGCCATTGTGTTCTTCACTTTGCCCCCAGGTGTGGGGCTCTGAGCGCGCCAGGGGCAGGGCTTGTATTTTACAGGGACGACTTAAGGCAAAAAAGCCCAGGGGAAAATAAATGACGTGGGAGGAAGAAGGAGTCAAGTCCTAAGACACAGGATTTGGCCCTGGAGGGAGAAGGGGGAAAGCCAGTCCTGAAGGAAAGGAAGGAGTCGCTCAGGTTCCAGGCGGGGTGGAGCTGAGGCTGAAGCCGCTCGCATCTCCTCCTGGTTCTCTCACCCCTTCCTCCTGCCTGCTTGTCTCCCCACTTCTCTTTCCTCTACCCCTCATTTGCGTATAGATCCATCAAGAACTTCTGGGCCAGGCACGGTGGCTCATTCCTGTAATCCCAGCAATTTGGGAGGCTGAGGTGGGTGGATCACCTGAGGTCGGGAGTTCGAGACCAGCCTGATCAACATGGAGAAACCCCGTCTCTACCAAAAATAACAACAACAAAAAAATTAGCTGGGCATGGTGGCGCACACCTGTAGTCCCAGCTACTCGGGAGGCTGAGGCAGGAGAATTGCTTGAACCCAGGAGGCGGAGATTGCAGTGAGCCGAGATTGCACCACTGCACTACAGCCTGGGCAACAGTGAGAGACTTGGTCTCAAAAAAAAAAAAAAAAATTAGCTGCATGTGGTGGCACATGCCTGTAATCCCAGCTACTCCGGAGGCTAGAGGCAGGAGAATTGCTTGACCCCAGGAGGCAGAGGTTGCAGTGGGTTGAGATCATGCCATTGCACTCCAGCATAGGCAACAAGAGGGAAACTCCATCTCAAAAAAGAACTTCTGGAAATGGACCGGGCTTAGTGTGACTTGTGGAACTTAAAGATGACTAGCCCCAAATGGGAATGAAACTCAGGATGACAGTGATCGCAAGGCTTCTGGAACTTCTATTCAGATGCAAGTTTATTTGTTTTGTTTTTTGTTTTTGAGACAGTCTCACTTTGTGTTCCAGGCTGGAGTGCAGTGGTACAATCTCAGCTTACTGCAATCTCTGCCTCCCGAGTAGCTGGGACTACAGATGTGCACCACCACACCTGGCTAATTTTTGTATTTTTAGTAGAGATGGGGTTTTGCCATGATGGCCAGGTTGGTCTCAAACTCCTGGCCTCAAGTGAACCACCTGCCTCAGCCTCCCAAATGCTGGGTTTACAGGCGTCAGCCACCATACCCAGCCCAGATGTACCACACCTGGCCCAGATGCAACTTTAATGCCACAAATACCCCCTTGAGTGTTCCAGGTGATGCCAATTATTCTGGTTACAGATTTTGTTAAGTACAGAAATGATGGTAGTACATGAACAATACTACCAATAGTTTGGTACTTTAAAATAGCATAGGCTGGATGCGGTGGCTCTTGCCTGTAATCCCAGCACACTGGGAAGCCATGGTGGGAGGATCACTTGAGACCAGGAATTTAAGAACAGCTTGGGCAACGTAGTGAGACCTCATACAAAACAAATAAACAAACAAATTAAAAATAGCGAAGGTGCAAAAGCCTGCCAAGAATGGAATGGCTGAGTAAACTGTGGCATCTCCTTGCAGTGGGTCGTTATACAGTGACAAGAAAGAATGATCTACAATCATAGAGTCACATGGAGAAACCTCGCAAAAAGGTGTGCAGATGATGGATCTATCTGCAAATGAGGGGCAGAGGGAAGAGAAGTGGGGAGACAAGCAGGCAGGAGGAAGGGGTGAGAGAACCAGGAGGAGAGGGGAGCGGCACCGGGTTTCTGAGCAAAGGACACCAGACACAAAAGAGTGTGCTCCATATGACTCTACTCATGCAACAGTAACCTACGCTGCTGGAAGGCAAGGTGGTGTGTGCGATGCTGGTGGTGGACAGACAGCAAGGGGGACAGGGGGCTTCTGGGATGCTGGATCTTCCGTTTTGTGGTCTGGGTGATGGTTTATTTTGTGAAAATAAATTGAAGTTTACACTTATGATTTGGGCACTTTTTGCTTTTTTTGTGTGTATATATATGTGTAACTTCAATTTTTGTTTGTTTTAAAGCGAGGGTCTCACTCTGTCACTGGGATGCTGGGGTGCAGTGGTGCAATCATAGCTCACTTGGCCTTGAACTCCTGAGCTCAAGTGATCCTCCTGCCTCAACCTCCTGAGCTCAAGTGATCCTCCTGCCTCAACCACCTGAGTAGGTTAGACTACAGGCATGCACCAGCATACCTGACTAATTTTAAAGATCTTTTAAAAGTTTTTTTTTTTGTAGAGATGATCTGTTGACCAGGCTGGTCTTGAACTTCTAGCCTCAAGCAATCCTCCTGCCTCAGCCTCCCAAAATGCTGGGATTACAGGCATGAGACACCATACCTGGCTGTATTATACTTCAAATTTTAAAAAGGAAAAAATAGCAGAGTAAAATATGAACAAATTGAGGTTATGACTCACAATACACCTCTTTTATTTTTATTTTCTTGAGAAAGTATTGCTTTGTCACCCAAGCTGGAGTGCAGTGGCATGATCTGGGCTAACTGCAACCTCTGCCACCCACCCTGTCTCCCTGGGTTCAACTGATTCTCTGGCCTCAGCCCCCCAAGAAGCTGGGACTACAGGCATGCGCCACAATGCTCGGGTAATTTTTGTAGTTTTTAGTAGAAATGGGGTTTCACCATGTTGGCCAGGTGGTCTCGAACTCCTGACCTCAGGTGATATGCCCACCTTGGCCTCCCAAAGTGCTGAGATTGCGGGCATGGGTCACCATATCTGACCCAATTTTTAGCTTTTGCTCCAAGTGTGATGGGGAGCTGTGGGGAAGTTTCAGCAGAGGATTTGAGTGACTGGACTTAGCACAGCTTAGCCCTATGTGTTTTCCATCATAGTGTCTGACCCAAGGTCATTGGATCACTGATGTTAACTCCAAGTGAGGCTGAATATTCATGCAGCAGAGACACTGAGAGGGCTGGCCGGAGCAGCTCCTCCTACCTAGTTGAGCTTGATTGCCATTTCTGGAAGGCTTCACCCATCAGTGCCCCACCCAGGGCCCCCAGGAAGAGGGTTGGGAGGGCTTCCTGGAAGAATAGCTGTCAATCTGAGGCTTGCATAAGGAGCTGGGAGGGTTTGCACTTGCTTTTTCCTCTGAACTTCCCTCTTGGGTGGAGGTTAAAGGCAACGAGGCATGTTTCAGGGATCATCAGGAGGGGAGAATCCCCTTGAGTAGGGAGTTTTCTGCCAGCAAAGGATATGAAGAAGCTGAAGAGGTGGTCGTGAGCTAGTTAAGGAAGATTGGGCTTTATCTTGTGATCAATAAAAAGTCACTGAAGAGGTCAGACACGATGGCTCATGCCTGTCATCCTAGCACTTTGTGGGGCCGAAGTTTGAGACCAGCCTAGGCAGCATAGTGAGACCCTGTCTCTACAAAAAGTACCGAAAAAGTTAGCCAGATGTGGTGGCACGTGCCTGTAGTCCCAGATACTCCGGAATATGAGGCAGGAGAATTGCTTGAGCATGGGAGGCCAAGGTTGCAGTGAGTTGTGATTGTGCCACCACACTCCAGCTTGGACAACAGAGTGAGACCCTGTCTCGGGAAAAAAAAAAAAAAAAAAAAAAAAGACACTGAAGGGTGCAAAGTTGCAGAATGACAAGATCTACTGTTTCATTGACCGGAAGTGGACATGCAATGTTAAAAATCAATGGCAAAGTCTGGGTGAAGTCGTTCAAGCCTGTGATCCCAGCACTCTGAGTGGCTGAGGTAGGCAGATCATGAGGAGTTCAAGATCAGCCTGGCCAATGCGGTGAAACCCTGTCTCTACTAAAAATACCAAAATTGGCTGGGTGTGGTGGCTCATGCCTGTAATCCTAGCACTTTGGGAGGCCTAGGTGGGTGGATCACCTGAGGTCAGGAGTTCAACACCAGCCTGGCCATCATGGTGAAACCCCATCTTAAAAAAAAATAATAAAAATAAATAAAAAAGAAAAAAAAATACCAAAATTAGCTGTGTGTGGTGGTGCACGTCCGTCTGTAATCTCAGCTACTCCAAGGGCTGAGGCAAGAGAATTGCTTTTGGATCTGTGCTCCCACCCAAATATCATGTTAACTTGTAATCTTCAGTGCTGGCAGTGGGACCTGGTGGGAGGTGACTAGATCGTGGAGTAGATCCTCATGAATGGTTTAGCACCATCTTCTTGGTGTTCTCATGATAGTGAGTTATCATGAGATATTGTTGTTTACAAATGTGTAGCACCCCCACCCAACTCTTGCTCCTGCTCCCACCATTTGAGAGGCTTCTCTCCCTGTTTGCCTTCTACCAAGATTGTAAGTTTCCTGGGGCCTCCCTAGAGGCAGAAGCTGCTATGCTTCCTGTACAGCCTGCAGAACCGTGAGCCAATAAACCTCTCTTCTTTGTAAATTATGCAGTGTCAGGTATTTCTTTACAGTAATGTAAGAACAGCCTAATACAGGCCACATTTTGTTTATCCATTCATCAGTATGGACATTGGGTGGTCTCCATCTTTTGGCTATTGTGATTAATGCTGCTCTGAACGTTGCTGGACAAGTTTTTGTCTGAATGTCTTTTTTAAGTTCTTTGAGTATATAACTAGGAGTGGAACTTCTTGCTCACATGGGTCACCTGGCCTCCTTTTTTCTTTTACTTTGCAATATTAAGACTCCATATTAGTGTTATACTCTTTTAGACTTTTAGTCTAAATAATAGTGCTTACTTTTATTTTTTTGAGTTGGAGTCTCGCTCTGTCGCCTAAACTGGAGTGCAGTGGCGTGATCTCGGCTTACTGAAACCTCTGCCTCCCGGGTTCAAGTGATTCTTGATTCTTCTGCCTCTGGCTCCTGAGTAGCTAGGACCACAGGCATGCACCACCATGCCCAGCTAATTTTTGTATTTTTAGTAGAGACGGGGTTTCACTATATTGGCCAGGCTGGTCTTGAACTCCTGGCTGCGATCTGCCCACCTTGGCCTCCCAAAGTGCTGGGATTCCACGTGTAAGCCACTGCACCCAGCTTTTTTTTTTTTTTTTTTTTTTTTTAGATGGTCGTGCTCTGTTGCACAGGCTGGAGTGTAGCGTCATAATCATAGCTCACTGAAACCTCAAATTCCCAGGCTCAAGGGATCTTCTTATCTCAACCCCACAAGTAGCTTGGACTATAGGCATAATGCCACCTTACCCAGCTAATTTTTGATTTTTTTTTTTTTGGTAGGAACAAATTCTCACTATGTTGCCCAGGCTCGTCTCAAACTCCTGGCCTCAAGTAATTCTCCCTCCTTGGCCTCCCAAGGTGCTGGATAACAGGCGTGAGCCATCATGCCTGGCCAAGTCTTCAGTGAATAACTAATTACACTTTTTGTTTTTTGTTTTGTTTTGTTGTTTTGTTTCTGAGACAGGGTCTTACTCTGTTGCCCAGGCTGGAGTGCAATGGTGCAGCCTTGGCTCACTGCAGCCTCCCCCTCTTGGGCTCAAGCGATCCTCCCACCTCAGCCTCCCAAGTAGCTGGGACTTCAGGCATGTATCACCATGCCTGACTAATTTTTATACTTTTTGGTATAGATGGGGTATTGCCATATTGCCTAGGCTGGTTTTAAACTCCTGGACTCAAGTGATCCTCCTGCCTTGGCTTTCCAAAGTGTTGGGATTCCAGGCGTGAGCCACCGTGCCCGGTCTGAATAAATATATTTTGAATAAATGAATGAATGATATTGGTTGAGGAAATCCTTAATAACAAAGACTACCAAGATATTTATTGGTCTAGTCAATGACTTTGTATCTTATGAACTGTAACATTTGAATACATTTGAAACTTTGTTGTAAGGCCAGGTGCAGTGGCTCATGCCTGTAATCCCAGCACTTTGGGAGGCCGAGGCAGGTGGATCACCTGAGGTTGGGGGTTTGAGACCAGCCTGACCAACATGGAGAAACTCTATCTCTACTAAAAATACAAAATTAACTGGGCGTGGTGTTGCATGCCTGTAATCCCAGTTACTTGGGAGGTTGAGGCAGGAGAATCTCTTGAACCTGGGAGGCAGAGGTTGCAGTGAGCCGAGATTGCTCCATTGCACTCCAGCCTGAGCAACAAGAGCAAAACTCCGTCTCAACAACAACAACAACAACAACAACCAACTTTGTTATACATGTGATATAAATTGTGGGCATGTAATTGAATTTCTACAAGAACTGAGTTAAAGTGAATGTTTATCAAACTTTTATTTATGCCTAGGAGAATACGCTATATTTTCCTTTTAACTTTTTTTTTTTTTTTGAGATGGTGTCTCACTCTGTCGCCCAGGCTGGAGTGCAGTGGCCCAATCTTGGCTCACTGCAACCTCCACCTCCCTGGTTCAAGCGATTCTCTTGCCTCAGCCCCCCGGGTAGCTGGGATTACAGGTGCCCACCACCACCATGCCTGACTACTTTTTGTATTTTTAGTAGAGATATGGTTTCTCCATGTTGAACTCATGACCTCAGGTGATCCACCCTCCTTGGCTGCCCAAAGTGCTTGGATTACAGGTGTGATCCACCGTGCTTTGCTTCCTTTTAACTTTCTATCTCATACCTACTGTGTGAAGCCTACTGTTCTATTTTATTTATTAGGAAACTGAGGCCCGAGGGGATGTCATCCCAGCAGTGAAGCGTAGATTCACACTCACAGCCAAGAGCAGTCTCTACTCAGTGGGGTTACCTTCTCTCTCTACAGCACTGAGAACCCAGACGCAGGTAGGGACAGCTTTTAGTTTCATTAAAGGCAGCCCATTAGAGCGATGACTTCAAATGATCAGAGGAAAAGGTTTTTCTCCCAGGCACTGGTAATGCAGCTTCTGTCCACACGAGGGAAGTATTAGCTAAGAATAGCAATTGGTTGCAACTTGGAAACAAAGGCTGCAAGATAAACTAAAAGAAACCAGCTACTGGATTTCTAGGCCCACTTTAGGAAATTAATCAGCAAATGTAGAACTCTGGGTAAACAAATATAAACCAGACCAGCCATCGGCTCATACCATCACGGTGAGGATTCCGAGCTGTTTAGCTGGAGAGTAAGGGCTCCCAGCATACTCTCCTGTCTACTGGACAAATGCGTTGGAGCTGACCCATAAGATCCCAGGTTTATTCCGCCCAGTACTTATGTTGTCACACACCGATGGTGACCTAAAGGAAAGGACACTGCTTAGCTTCTAAAGACGTTTCTGGTTTTTGTTTTTTTTTTGTTTTTTTTTTTTTTTGGTAGGGCAGGCAATTGCATGACATGCTTATTTCAAAAGCAGATGAAGCCAAGCTTGATGGCTCACGCACGTAATCCCAACACTTTGGCAGGCAGGCCAAGGCAGGAGGATTGCTTGAAGCAAGGAGTTCAAGACCAGCCTGGGCGGCACAGCAAGACCCCAACTCTACAAAAAATGAAAAATTAGCCAGATGTGGTGGCGTGCGTCTGTGGTCCCAGCTACTTGGGAAGCTGAGGCGGGAGGATTGCAGGAACCTGGGAGGTTGAGGCTGCAGTGAGCTGTGATGGCGCCACTGCACTCCAGCCTCGGCAACACACTGAGAACCTGTCTCAAAAACAACAACAAAAGCAGAGGAAGGTACGCATGCAGGAAAGCCTTTAATTTTGGTGGACAGCCAGAGCTCCCAGAGTTTTGGAATTCATTAACCAGTAGTGTCGAAAAAACTGGTGTCATTGTAACGATACCAAGTTTTGATTTTGCCAGGTAAGAAAGGGTATTCAAAAAATCCAACTGGCGTTTACTCTCACCATCGTTTCACAAAAGAGAAAGCAAGACAGTTGGAAAAACATAATTGAAAAGGACTGTCCTTTAAATGGAAAGAAAAAAACCCTCATGAAAAACAAATCAGTGAAAACTTCATTGAGACTTGCATAAAGATCAGTGTTGGAAGGCATTGTTTCAAAGGTGTTCATTCTCTTGGTTTGAGAAAAATTCTTAAGGAAGTCAGGATAACAAAGAAAGAATAACTCATCTGAATTTCCTCAAACATATTGTACATTTCCACAGACCGGGAAATAATTCACTGTTACAGAGTATGTCCGATGGGCCATGCATTTTTCATGCATTGTCTCATTTAAATCTCACAACTGGGCGGGTGCGGTGGCTCATGCCTGTCATCCTAGCACTTTGGGAAGCTAAGGCGGGTGGATCACCTGAGGTTGGGAGTTCGAGACCAGCCTCTACTAAAAAACATACAAAATTAGCTGGTCACGGTGGCTCACGCCTGTAATCCCAGAACTTTGGGAGGCCGAGATGGGAGGATCACGAGGTCAAGAGATCGAGACCAACATGGTGAGATCCTGGCCAACATGGTGAAACCTCATCTCTACTAAAAATACTAAAATTAGCTGGGCATGGTGGTGCGCGCCTGTAGTCCCAGCTACTCGGGAGGCTGAGAGAGAAGAATTGCTTGAACCCGGGAGGCAGAGGTTGTAGTGAGCCGCGATCGCGCCACTGCACTCCAGCCTGGCGCCTGGTGACGGAGCAAGACTCTGTCTCAAAACAAAAAACAAAAATTAGCCAGGTGTGGTGGCACGCTCCTGTAGTTTCAGCTACTCGGGACACTGAGGCAGGAGAATCACTTGAACCTGGGAGGTGGAGGTTGTGGTGAGCCGAGATCATGCCAGTGCATCCAGCCTGGGCAACAAGAGCGAAACTCCATCTCAAAAAATAAATAAATACACACACAAAAATAAATCTTACAACTACGTTTGAGATAGGAAACGTTTATCATCCCCATTTTGCAGATAAGGACACCAGACTGTGCACCTGTACACAGCTAGTGAGGACATAGTGCTAAGGAGTGGAGCCAGATTGTAGCAACAGCGAATGAGCTTTCATGTTCTCTGGTTTCTCCAGAAAAGAGAGAGGTTTCTTGGCAAATTAACAACTACCCCTCGCTGGCCATAGAAAAAGGAAATACTCATAATCGCTCAGTTTTGAAGTATTAACATTTGAGCCCTGTTCTTTTCATACATTAAAACTTTGTTTTGCCGGGCACGGTGGCGCGTGCCTGTAGTCCCAGCTACTTGGGAGGCTGAGGTGGGAGGATCGCTTGAGCCCACGAGTTCTGGGTTGTAGTGTGCTAAGCTGATCTGGTGTCCACACTAAGTTCGGCATCAATATGGTGACCTCCCGGGAGCGGGGGACCACCAGGTTGCCTAAGGAAGGGTGAACCGGCCCAGGTCAGAAACAGAGCCGGTCAAAACTCCCGTGCTGATCAGTAGTGGGATCGCGCCTGTGAATAGCCACTGCACTCCAGCCTGGGCAACATAGCGAGACTCCGTCTCTAAAAAAAACAAAAAAACAAAAAAAACCTTTGTTTTAAGATTACATTCTTTTTTTTTTTTGGACAGGATTTTGCTCTGTTGCCTAGGCTGGAGTGCAGTGGCACAATCCGGGCTCACTGCAACCTCTGATCCAGTGTCTCTTCTTTAGAATGGCCAGGCCTTCCTCTTAACATACAACTAAAAAAAAAACAAAAAAAACCCCGTTTTGAATATTACAGCAATGGAGCATAGTCTCAGCTAAATAGTTGTTTCCATAAAATATGTCCACATTTCTGCTTTAAGTCTTTTGTGAATCGAGGCAAACATAAATTTTAAAATGTCATAATAAAAGGCCATAGGATTTAATCTCATGTTCACAGAAATATCATCTGTAAATTTTCTTATGAGGGAAGATAATATATATTTTTCTATTACCACCTGTTAGTCATTTCTGGAGCCTAAGTCTAATCAGAAACATTTTAAAAAATTTATATATACCTATATGTGTATATATATATATATATATTTGGAAAAATTCTGAATGTGGAGAGAAGTAGGCTTATTTCTCAGGGTCCCAGCGTTCCAAGGCCAGGGTCATTGTTACTGTCTTCCTTCCAGTTAAAAAAATTTTTTTTCTTTCTAGAACTTTCTGGACAGCTTGTTTTAATTTTTTTTTTAAAGTGAACCTGCTTTTTACATACTCTAGATCATTCGGAATATAGAATTTTGAGTTTTTCCTCTTTGTTTCCCATCTATTCTTTTCTTTCTTTTCTTTTTTTTTTTTTTGAGACGGAGTTTCGCTCTTGTTGCCCGGGTTTGAGTGCAGTGGTGCGGTCTCAGCTCACTGCAGTCTCCCAGGTTCGAGCAATTCTCCTGCCTCAGCCTCCTGAGTAGCTGGGATTACAGGTGCGTGCCACCATTCTTGGCTAACTTTTGTATTTTTAGCAGAGACAGGGTTTCACTGTGTTGGCCAGGCTGGTCTCGAACTCCTGACCTCAGGTGATACGCCTCCCTCGGCCTCCCAAAGTGCTGGGATTACAGGCCTGAGCCACCATACCTGGCCAGAAATATTTTGAAAAAGTGTTATAGAAGGAGTCTTTCTATGTTGCCTAGCCTGGAGTAAAATGGCTGTTCACAGGCATCATCATTGCTCATTAGAGCCCAGAACTCCTGGACTCAAGTCACCTCCTGCCTCAGCCTCTGGAGTAGTTGAGACTACAGGTGTGTATCACTATGCCTGGCTCAGAAATATTTTTGTAATGAACTTGCTCAGCCTTGAATTCTACCAGTGGGCTGAGGCTGGGAGGTTCTGATGGCATAGGAAAAGGAAAGAAAAGAGGGAAGTCAAGAAAAGAAGGGAGTAAAAGGGCATTGGAGGCCGGGTACAGTGGCTCACACTTGTAATCCCAGGACTTTGGGAAGCTGTGGCGGGCAGATCACTTAAGGTCAGGAGTCTAAGTCTGGTCAGAAACATTTTTTTAAAAAAATTATATATATATATATATTTGGAAAACAATCTGAATGTGCAGAGAAGTGGGCTTATTTCTCAGGGTCCCAGCATTCCAAGGCCAGGATCAAGGGCAGATCACCATGAGACCAGGCTGGTCAACATGGTGAAATCATGTCTGCTAAAAATATAAAAATTAGCTGGGTATGGTGCCTGTAATGCCAGCTACTCAGGAGGCTGAGGCAGGAGAACTGCTTGAACCCAGGAGGCAGAGATTGCAGTGAGCTGAGATGGCGCTACTGCCCTCCATTCTGGGCAACAGAGTGAGAAATTGTCTCAGAAAAAAAAGACACTGGGGAAGCAGTAGGAAATGGAGAGGCAGAGGGTGTTGATTTTTTTTTTTTGACACTGAGTCTTGCACTGTCACCCAGGCTGGTATGCAGTGGTGTGAGCTCAGCTCACTGCAACCTCCGCCTCCTGGGTTCAAGTGATTCTCCTGCCTCAGCCTCCTGAGTAGCTGAGATTGCAGGCACCCACCACCACGACACCTGGCTAATTTTTTTGTATTTTTAGTAGAGACAAGGTTTCACTATGTTGGCCAGGCTGGTGTCGAGCTCCTGACCTCGTGACCCGCCTGCTTTGGCCTCCCAAAGTGCTGGGATTACAGGTGTGAGCCACCGCGCCCGGCCTGAGTGTGTTGATATTAACCTCAGCTCAGGTAGCTCCTCCGTATCAAGCCTGTGACCTTGACCTAGATCCTTTTTGTGCTCCTTCACTGAGGCCACCTCATAATTTGTGATTCTTTGACCACGGGTTGACTGGTTTCCCCACTCCTGGTGCGGTGTGTTCCCTGTGGCGGAGCATACTTGGCACCTAGAAGGGCATTTGTCTTTGTTGAAAGAACAAATAAGCACACCTGGGCTTCACTAGCCTTCAGCACTTTCTCACTGATGCTCAAGTTATCGTGGCTCCCAGCCCATAATTTGGAGGGTTAAAGAATTCCCCTTTTCCACAGCTCTCTGGAGGAGTCCCTGGCCGAGTTTTCACCCAGGCTCAGAAACAGATATGACATGCACTCCCCATCATGGTGTCTTACCCTGCCTTGTTGCAATGAACCTCTGAAGTATTCAGTGTCTGCGGCTGGCTCTGCCTCTGAAAGCCCCCAAGGGCACCTGTCCTGAGGGGCCAGAGGCATGTAGTTTCCCTGCAGAAGCTGCAAGAAGGCTTCTTTCTCCAGCTAGTCACCACAGGTTGTCCCCAAGGCCGCCAAATCCTGTCCTTATTTAAAGTTTTGCTATTTTGTTCATCATGGAATTTTTGACATTAATTTTGATTTTAAAAACATATTGCATGCTTGTAATCTCAGCACTTGGGGAGGCTGAGGCAGGCAGATTGCTTGAGATCAGGAATTTGAGACCAGCCTGGTCAACATGGTGAAAACCTGTGTCTAGAAAAAATACAAAAATTAGCTAGCCTTGGTGGCGCACTCCTGTGGTCCCAGCTACTCAGGAGGCTGAAGAGGAAGGATGGCTTGAGCCCAGGAGGAGGTAGAGGTTGCAGTGTGTGGAGATCGCACCACTGTGCTCCAGCCTGGGTGATAGAATGAGACCCTGTCTCAAAAAAAAAAAAATGCATTACAATATCGACCATGATTACTGGAGTTCTGGGACTATCCTTTGAATTTTGTGCCCAAAATGGGTGTCTCACATCCTGGCTAGCTCTACCCAAGCAATGTTGCTTGTGCTTAGAGTCTCCTACAAGTTTCTTGTGAATCAGCTTCTTCCATTATCAGCTCTTTTAAAACCAGCTCCAAGGGCGATAGCTGCAACCCCCTCTTCTCGACTTCTTCCCTTCCAAATCACTTCCTTGGGGCACACTAAACAGACATACACACACATGAGCACACACACGAACAGCACCATCAACAAAACGCCGAAGCTGCCTCCATCCCTCCACCCTCAGAACCAAAATCTTCCAGGCCCATCAGCAGCACATGCCCTGAAACTTTCCCAAGGTCACCGGGCTACTAACCGTGGTAGCTCAGCATCTCCAGTCTGGGCCATCACAGTCACCCTATGAAGAGAGTTGATTTTTCTTTTTTTACAAAGAAGACTTTGAAACAGCTCTACGTTATAAAGAGAGAACATGAATCTTTGGAGGATGGCTAACATCCCTGGCGAAATGCTCATTTACACAGAGGGTCTAACATAGGATAACAGCTTAAAGGATCCCAAAGAAGATTTGCTAGCAGAAATCAAAACCTTTTTTTTTTTTTTTTTTTTTTTTTTTTTTTGACAGAGGCGCGCGCTGTCGCCCAGGCTCTGGAGTTTAGTGGTGCAATCTTAGCTCACTGCAACCTCTGCCTCCTGGGTTCAAGCCATTCTCCTGCCTCAGCCTCTCAAGTAGCTGAGATTACAGGCGCCCACCACCACACCCGGCTATTTTTTTGTATTTTTAGTAGAGACGAGGTTTCACCATATTGACCAGGCTGGTTTTGAACTTCTGGCCTCAAGTGATCTGCCCACCTCAGCCTCCCAAAATGCTAGGATTACAGGCTTGAGCCACCACACTTGTCCAGAAATAAAAACTTTTAGTTAAACAAATAATTTGGATGGAATTTTAACTTTTTGAATAGTGTTGATTTTCACTCGTCTTTGTGGCCCTAAGGCCTAAAGCTAGGCCGGTAGGTCCTTAATATTAGGTTGTTGAAGAAGTGAGGAAGAAATGTAAGAGAGAGGTTTTAAAAATGGGTTGTAAGCAAGTATAACACATAGCACTCGCTAACTTGACCTAAGTGTAGTAGAACGTTCACTCTAGTGTAGTGTGGTGGCTCAGGAGCCTGGGTTCAAATCCTGTCACTGCCTCTTCCTGGCTGTGTTGCCTTGGTTGTGTTACTTAACCTCTCTGAGCCTCAGCCTTCTCAGATGTACGATGACGATAAAGATAGTACCAACTTCACATTGTTAGGAATATTTCATGAGTTAATTTATTCCAGTTGAGAGAAATCTGGCACATAGTAAATACTCAATAAAGGTGAATCACTATTGTTTATAAAAGTTTTGTTATTCATCAAAGTGGAAAAGGCTTAGAAGTTGCCCCTTGCTTTTCTGAATTGTTCTTCTCTTTTTTTTTTTTGAGATGGAGTCTCACTCTGTCACCCAGGCTGGAGTTCAGTGATGCCATCTTGGCTCATGGCAACTTCCGTCTTCTGGGTTCAAGTGATTCTCCTGCCTCAGCCTCCCGAGTAGCTGGGACTACAGGCACACGCCACCACACCTGGCTAATTTTTGTATTTTCAGTAGGACAGCGTTTCACCATGTTGGCCAGGGTGCTCTCGAACTTCTGACCTCAAGTCATCTGCCCCCTCTCAACCGCCCAAAGTGTTGGTATTATAGGCGTGAGCCACCGTGTTCGGCTCAGGTTCTTCTAATTTTTTTTTTTTTGAGACAGAGTCTCGCTCTGTTGCCAGGCACCAGGCTGGAGTGCAGTGGTGCGATCTCGGCTCACTGCAACCTCCACCTCCAGGTTCAAGCAATTCTCCTGCCTCAGCCTCCAGAGTAGCTGGGACTACAGGCACGCACCACCACACCCAGCTAATTTTTGTATTTTTAGTAGAGACGGGGTTTCACCATGTTGGCCAGGATGGTCTCGATCTCTTGACCTCATGATTTGCCCACCTCAGCCTCCCAAAGTGCTGGGATTACAGGCATGAGCCACTGCACCTGGCCACATTCTTCTAATTTTTAATTAGGTATTTCTCTTCACTGGGTTAATTATGCCTGGCTAATTTTTTCTATTTTTTTTTGTAGAGTCAGAGTTTTTGCTATGTTGCCTAGGGTGGTCTCAAGCTTGTAGTTTCAAGCGATCCTCCTGCCTCGGCCTCCCAAAGTGCTGGGATTACAGGTGTGAGCCACTGAGCACCCAGCTCATATTTCTTATCTTCCTTTCTTGCAACCTCTCTGATGGGCTGGTGCCAGATGACTGTAGCTGCTGAAACCCTTGGATCCAGGTTGTTTAAAGAGGGATAAGAGGTCTTTCCCATCCTTTGTCTCAGTTTAGCAGAACTGTGATTTGTAGTAGGCTGCAGACTTTGAAAGTTTAACTGAAAATCCCCCTCTGTAGCCTCAGAATGAGTAATAATGCTGCCAAAGAGTTGGCTGCAATCAAATCAGGCAGAAAATGCAACGAAACACACCTGACCCTGCAGAGAAGGAAGGAAGAGGGGTGAACGCTCATTATAAATCACATTGCCGTCACAAAAATTTCTAACCTAACGAGAGCCTTTGAGTCCCAGATTCTACATCTCCAGACACACATTCTCCATGGCCTGGCATCAGGAGTTGGCAAACTTATTTGGTAAAAGGCCTGATAGTTGATGAATTTGGCTTTGTGGGCCTGCTGGTCTCTGTGGAGCTACTCAACACTGCTACTCTTGTGCAAACACAGCCATTGCACATAAGTACATAAATTTATTCACAAAAACATGGGGGTCAGGTGGGGGTTGGATTTGACTGGAGGGTCATCATTTTCAGATCCCTGGTCTACACTAACTGGACCCTAACTCATGTTTAGCTCTTCCCTAGACTTGTGCTTCTAAAGCATTTTTATCTGACCAGTGTCTGATTGTGAATTGATGACTCCTAGTTTGCTGGAGGGTTTAAGTTGGACGGAAAATAAGATAATTTGGTCAGGTGGCAGTGGCTCACGCCTGTAATTTCAGCACTTTGGGAGGCCAAGGTGGGTGGATCATCTGAGGTCGGGGGTTCGAAACCAACCTGGCCAACGTGGCAAAACCCTGTCTCTACTAAAAATAAAACAATTAGGCCGAGTGTGGTGGCTAACGCCTGTAATCCTGTCACTTTGGGAGGCCAAGATGGGTGGATCACGAGGTCAAGAGATCGAGATCATCCTGGCCAACATGATGAAACCATGTCTCTACTAACAATACAAAAATTAGCTGTGCGTAGTGGCTCACGCCTGTAATGCCAGCCACTTGGGAGTCTGAGGCAGGAGGATCACTTGAACCCGGGAGGCAGAGGTGAGCTGAGATCGTGCCATTGCACTCCAGCCTGGGTGACAGAGCCAGACTCTGTCTCAAAAAAAAAAAAAAAAAAAAGTGGCCCAGGCTGGAGGGCAGTGGCCTGATCTCAGCTCACTGCAACCTCCACCTCCTGAGTTCAAGCAAACAATTAAAATGTGTATAAAAAGAAAATGAATGTATTTTTAAGAAAAAAAAAGAAAATAAGAGAATTCTTTTGGACTTCTTTTTCAGTGGTTCTTCTGAAAGTCCCAGGTAAGATTCTCATTGACTGAGCGTGGGTCAGGTGCTAATCACTGAACCTCTCATGGTACCCAGGGAGATGCTGCACTCTGATTGGCCAGGTCAGATTGCTCACCTTTGCAACTGGATGGAGCAGTCAGCCACACCCAAAGTATACTCACTGAGAATGAGTGGTGGTTTCCCACAGGAAATCAGGTTGCTGTTGTCAAGGGAAGAGGAGAATAAATGTGGAGCTGCCCCAAACACCAGACTTTCTTATACCTCTCATCTCATTCCCTTTCTTATAAACAATCCCGTCAATTTGCTTAATCTCTTCTCTCCAGTAGAAAAGAAATTATATACCTGCATTTATACTACACTGTTAGCACTAAATGTCATACTCATGTCTTTCTTTTCCCAGGGAACCTGCATTTAAAAGAGAAACAATGTGATTTGGAAGGGGGCAAAGTTTCTTCTAAGAAACGCATTGTTGATAGTGGAATATCAGGCAACCAAGTGGATGAGAAAATTGGAGGTTGATAAATGTTGATGGGTGAAAATAGGGACCCACTGGGGATCCCTCAAATCACACAATAGAGATATGGTGACCCCATATTTATTTATTTTTTAATGGGTCATTTATTTCATGCGTGATTACACAGTAAAAGGGGGAGATGATGGCTACGTCTTTCATGATCGCTGAAGCCTAGGATTCTTCAGATGTAGAAGGGAAGATTGTTTCCATGATTTGGGGCATGACCATATTTCCAAACCAAAAACTGGGGCAAAAGATCAGACAAAAGAAATCTGTGTAGCAGTTGAGACCAAGAAGCACTGTGGGAAATTTAAATTGGACACTGAAATATTTGCATCTCTCAAGTGTTTTGGGGTTCATGGAGGTCTGCAATGTGGGGGTTCTATGAAATCTAGGGCAGCTGGCTACCAACACTGTCCTCTTGAATTGACACGAATTTGCATAAAGTAGTCTTTTTGCCTTGGCTTGGCCACCTGACACTCATTCTTCAGTCTTAGCTCAACACCAGCTCTTCTAGGAAAATTTGTTTCCCACTCTCTAGCCTGGGTTTGACATAAAACAATAATAATCATTTGTTGTTACTGTATCTCACGATTCTGGGGCTGGCAGGGCTCAGCAGGCTGGTTCCTGCAGCCACAGTTAGACGATGACTCAGGTTGGAGTCATTTTGAAGACTTCTCATTCATATTTCTGATAGTGGAGGCTGGTTGTTCTATAGGATCTCAGCTAGGGCTGTTGGATGGGAAAACTAACCACACATGGGTTTTCCATGTGGTCTGGACTTTCTTGAAGCATGGAGGCTAGGTTCCAAGGGTGAGTATCCAGAGAGAGAGACAGAGAGAGGGAGAGAGAGGAGAGGGCAGAAATGCCAGGACTATCTTTTATGGTCTGGACTTGGAAGTCATGCGATGTCACTTCTGCTATATTATATTTATTAGAAATGAGCCATGCTGTGTGTGGTGGCTTATGCATGTAATCCCAGAACTTTGGGAGGCCAAGGTGGGTGGATTGCTTGAGGTCAGGAGTTCAAGACCAGCCTGGCCACCATGGTGAAACCCTGCCTCTACTAAAAATACAAAAATAAGCCTGGCATGGTTGCCCACACCTGTGATCCCAGTTACTTGGGAGGCTGAGGCAGGAGAATTGCTTGAACACAGGAGGTAGAGGTTGTAGTGAGTCAAAATCATGCCACTGCACTCAACCCTGGGTGACAAAGTGTTAATCTTTCTAAAAAAAAAAAAAAAAAAAAAAAGAAAAGAGAAAGGAAAAAGAAAAGAAAAGAAAAGAAATGAGCACTAGGTCTGCTCATTCAGGGGAGGTGGATTAGTGGGGACTTATATTCTACCTCTTGAGATGAGCATCAAAAATTTGCAGAAATTTTGCAATTTTATTTTTAAATTTTTGAGACAGAGTGTCACTTTGTTATCCTGCTTGGAGTGCAGTGGCACAATCACAGATAACTGTAGGCTTGACCTCCCAGGCTCAGATGATCCTCATGCTTCAGCCTACCAAGTAGCTGAGACCACAGACGTCTGCCACCATACCTGGCCTATATTTAAATTTATTTGCAGAGCAGGGTCTTGCTGTGTTTCCCAGGCTAGTCTTGAACTCCTGGGCTAATGAAATTCTCCCTCCTCGGCCTCCCAAAGTGCTGGGATTACAGGTATAAGCCACTTTGTCTGGCTAAAAATTTGCAGATGTGTGTGTATGTATATATATATATATATGTATGTGTGTATATATATATATATATATATTTTTTTTTTCCTTTTTTTTGAGATAGAGTCTCCTCTGTCACCCAGGCTAGAGTGCAGTGGTGCAATCTCAGCTCACTGCAACCTCCGCCTCCCAGGTTCAAGCGATTTTTCTGCCCCAGCCTCTGGAGTAGCTGGGACTACAGGCACATGCCACCACGCCTGGCTAATTTTTTGTATTTTTAGTAGAGATGGGGTTTCATTGTGTTAGCCAGGATGGTCTCAGTCTTCTGACCTCGTGATCTGCCTGCCTCGGCCTCCCAAAATGCTGGGATTACAGGCGTGAGCCACTGTTTCCGGCCTGCCAACATATTTTAAAACCACTGCAGTTCTTCTTTTTGTATTACTTCCCAGAATCTTAGCCCTTAATCACACTGTATTATCATCAGCTTGTCTGTCTCCCTCTACCAGGGATTCTTTGTCTAGGGATTTCAGGGATAGAATTCAGGAGATCTATGAACTTGCATGGGAAAATCTATGAAGAGTTACTTTCTCTACATTCTAACTCCAACTTAGCATTTCCTTGATTATGAAAGTTGGCAACAAACCACACAGTGGCACAAATTCCTGTCACCTTGCCACCCTTTGAAGCTGTGTATATTTTCCCATAGCATTCTAGCAGCTGTGGATATCTGGAAATATTACTCACACTCACCTTGTTACTTTGGAATTATCCTGGTTATTAAACCTTGCTCTGAATTTTGTTATTAAATTCATTAATTAAGAAGCACATAGGGTTTGATATCTCAAATTTGTTTTTATAAATACTTTAATAACTTTATTTACATGTAATGGATTTTTCTTGTTAAAGTTTTTTTTTTTTTTTTTGAGATGGAGTCTTGCTCTGTCGCCCAGGCTGGAGTGCAGTGGCTTGATCTCTACTCACTACAACCTCCATCTCCCAGGTTCAAGCAATTCTCTGGCCTCAGCCTCCTGAGTAGCTAGGACTACAGGCGTACACCACCACCCCTGGCTAATTTTTGTATTTTTAATAGAGACAAGGTTTCACCATGGTGGCCAGGCTGGTCTTGAACTCCTGACCCTAAGTGATTCACCTGTCTGACCTCCCAAAGTGCTGGGATTATAGGTGTGAGTCATGGCTTCCAGCCTCCAACTTTTTTATTTCTATCATCTTGAAACATCAAGCAGAGTTATCCCACATTTAGAAATATCTTAGTGATGGCAAAGAAGCTAGGAGCTGAGGGACCTGAGCTCAGTCTCAGTTCTGTTGCAATCTGCTGTGTGACTTCGGGTGGGTCACACAACCTCTCTGAGTGTCAGTTTCCTTCCTGTGAAAATGAAAAGGATTAGAGGAGAGCAGAGGTGGCAAATTCCAGCATCACCAGGGCTCAGGCAGGTAACTGCAGACCAGAGAGAGAGACTCAAGTGTGTGTGTGTGTGTGTGTGTGTGTATACATATAGGATTGGGAGGGAGACGAGGAGACTTCAACCCATTTCATGGGCGCTATGGCTACTTAGCTGTCGCTGATGGCAGCCATATGGCAATGCAAATGGAATGTTGCCCTCTGTATTAGTCCGTTTTCATGCTGCTGATAAAGACATACCAGAGGCTGGGCAATTTACGGAAGAAAGAGGTTTAATGAACTCACAGCTCCACGTGGCTGGGGAGGTCTCACAATCATGGTGGAAGGCGATAGGCACGTCTTACATGGTGGCAGACAAGAGAGGAGAATGAGAACCAAGTGAAAGGGGTAACCCCTTATAAAATCATCAGATCTCTTGAGACTTATTCACTACCAGGGGAACAGTATGGGGGAAACTGCCCCCATGATTCAATTATCTTTCACTGAGCCCTTCCCATAACATGGAAATTATGGGAGCTACAATTCAATATGGGTGGGGACACAACCGAACCATATCACCAAGTTTTCACATTTTTTTTTAAAGAGTTTAGAAATTTGAATATGAAAAATCTCTGTTTATAAATATATTAGATTAAATTTTAAAAAACGCAGCTGGGACAAATAAACCTCTGTGCAAAATTCCAATCTATGTGCTCTGGTCTGTGCAGCTCAGATAATAACAATAACAATACACACACACTTAGAGCATTTGCTGTGTGCCATGAAGACATCAATTCATTCCATCCTTACAGTAATACCATGAAGTCACTATTACTACTATCCTTGTTTTTAGTATTTTAAAATTTTTTCTCACCTCCTCAGGGCCTATCTCTTTTTTTTAACATAAGGAAACGACATAGAGAGGTTAAGTATGTTACCCAAAGTTACACAGCTAGGAAGTGCCCAAGTGGGGATTTAAACAAATCACCTGCCCTCAGATGCAGTCCTGAAAGATTCTTGCCTACAGGGGCTGCTTCATCTGACTCTGCAGTTGTGCACGTCATGGTCACTGGGAAATGGTGCCCCCGAATTTGTGCAGTGCTATAGCTCCATAACAATTTTTTTTTTTTACAGAGTCTTGCTCTGTTGCCCAGGCTGGAGTGCAGCAGCATGATCTTGGCTCACTGCAACCTCTGCCTCCTGGGCTCAAGCTATTCTCCTGCCTCAGCCCCCTGAGTAACTGAAATTACAACTATGTGCCACTATGCCTGGCTAATTTTTGTAGTTTTAGTAGAGATGGGGTTTCCTCATGTTGGCCAGGCCAGTCTTGAACCCTAACCTCAAGTGTTCCATCTGCCTCGACCTCCCAAAGTGCTGGGATTACAGTTGTGGGCCACCACGCCCAGCCAACGATGGTTCTCTGTTGCATGGAAACTCCAGAGGGTCTATATAGACAAGCACAAGGGCTGCTATGGTGTTTTTCTGGGTGGACAGATGGCTGAGGACTTCACCCCACCTCCATGCTGAAGGTCGCAGGACTGTGCTATGAGCCCAGGAAGGACTGAGATGACACATTCCATGGGCCCAGTGGCCTGGAGGACAGAAGGCTGAGGTAATAGGATGTAATGGGTTGAACTGTGTCTCCCTGAAAAACGATGGGTCCATCTGGAACTCAGAATGTGACCTTGTTTGGATGGAGAGACCTTTGCACATATGATGAAGGTAAGGATCAGGAGATGATGTTATCCTGGAGGAGAGTGGGCCCTGAGGCCAATGAGACAGAAAAGGAGAAGACACACAGAGTCACAGGAAGAAAGCCACGCACGTGAAGACGGAGGCAGAGATTGGAGTGGGGCAGCCACAGCCACGGATCACCAGGAACCACCTGAAGCTGGGGGAGGCCAGAAAGGGTTGGCTAGAGGGAGCACAGCTCTGCTAACAAGTTGATGTTGAACTTGTGGCCTCCAAAACTGTGAGAGAATAAATTTCTGTTGTTTAAAATCACTCAGTTTAGGCCAAGTACAGTGGCTCATGCCTGTAATCCTAGAAATTTGGGAGGCTTAGGTGGGAGGATTGCTTGAACTCAGGAATTTGAGACCAGCCTCAGCAACATAAGAAGGCCCATCTCTACCCTAAATATACAAAAATTAGCCAGGTCTGGTGGCTTGAGCCTGTGGTCCTAGCTACTCAGGAGGCTGGGGTGGGAGGATGGCATGAGCCTGGGAGGTAGAGGTTGCAGTGAGTCATGATCACAGCACTGCAGTCCAGCCTGGGTGATGGAGAGAAACCCTGTCTCGAACAAACAAACAAACAAATAAAAAGCCACCCAGTTTGTGGTAATTTATTGCAGCAGCCCTAGGAAAATAACGCAGAGGGATTTAAAAAAAAATTTAAAAATTGAATGTATGACACTGACTGGTTAAAGAAAAATAAATGAATAAATTAACTAAAAAGAGGCCAGGTGCAGTGGCTCACACCTGTAATCCCAGCACTTTTGGGAGGCTGAGGCAGGTGGATCACTTGAGGCCAGGAGTTCAAGACCAGCCTGGGCAACATGGTGAAATCCTGTCTCTACTAAAAATATAAAAATTAGCTGGGCGTGGTGGTGCGCACTTGTAATCCCAGCTACTCAGGAGGCTGAGGCAAGATAATTGCTTGAACCTGGGAGGTGGAGGTTTCAGTGAGCTGAGATCACACCACTGCACTCCAGCCCAAGCAACACAGTGAGACTGTCTCAAGGAAAAAAAAAAAAAAAAAAAAAAAGAAATAAAGAAAATAAGAAGAAAAAGGAAACCAACGTACTTTGGATTCCCTACCTCAGTCTGTGGACTGAGACTCAGGGCTGCCAGAGCTGCTCCTGGGATGGACACAGGCTCTTACCCACATGCAAAAGCAACTCTGTCTGAACTCTAAGCGTCTTTAATACAGGCGCGCGCACACACACACACACACACACACACACACACACACCCTCTCTCTCTCTCTCACACACACACTAGTGACAGCAGATGTGTCCCCTACGGTGACCCTGGCCTTGCTTTCACTCTTCCTTGCACATGTCAGGGGGTCTAGGCAGGCCAGGAACCCTGGCCTCGCACACTGACAAGGGATGATTTGAGTGGCTTCTGTGTGCCCGAGTGCAAGGCTGAGGCCACGCTTTTCTGTTGAAGAAGGAGTTTCAGGGTTTGATAAATGACCGTTTAATGCTGGCAGGAGAGTTGGTTCATCGTTGGGCAGCAGCAATCATCATAATTAGAGATGGCTAGAAGCGGAAGGCCCAGCCCTGCCGTCCGGCACTGCCTCAGGGCCTGACTTTTCCACACTAACCCTTTCTGGGCGTTGGTGATGCAGGAAGCCAGGGGTAGCATCCAGAAAGAAGAATGTTCTCCGGGCAGCCGGCTGGGCCCTCTGGAGCCATGAGCCTGGGTGTCAGTGGGTCACTGAGCAAAGCAGGAGAGGGCAGGAGAGTAGCTGATGCGTGTTGGGGACCGTGGGGACCTGGTGGACTCAGCCCAGGTGAGGAGCAGCCACCGGGCAGCGTGGAGAGGCACAGCCTTGCCAGGTTCCAGTTTGTCAAGAGAGAGTACAAAAATTCAGGCTGTTTTCGTGTGTGTGGTGGAATATGAGAAACATAAACTTGACCATTTTACTCATTTGAAAGTATGCAGTTCTCCGGCATTAGACGCACTTGCATTGCTGTGCAACCAGCACCAGCATCCATTTGGAGAACTTCTTCACCTTCCCAAACTGAAACTCTGTCCCTGTTAAACGCAGACTCCCCATCTCCCTATCCCAGCCCCTGGCACCCACCATGCTACTTCATGTCTCTAGGAATTTGAGGAGGTTATTTTTATTTTGTGAGACAGAGTTTTACTCTTGTTGCCCGGGCTGGAGTGCAGTGGTACGATCTTGGCTCATCACAACTTCCACCTTCCGGGGTCAAGCAATTCTCCTGCCTCAGAACTCCCGGGCAGCTGAGATTACAGGTGTGCACAACCACGCCTGGCTAATTTTTTTTTTTTTTTGTATTTTTAGTAGAGATGGGATTTCTCCATGTTGGTCAGGTTGGTTTCGAATTCCCAACCTCAGGCGATCTGCCCACCTCGGCCTCCCAAAGTGCTGGGATTACAGGCATGAGCCACTGCGTCTGGCCTGAGCAGTTTATTTTTTAAGAGAATGAAATCTCCTTCTTTAAAAATTTAGCCTCATTTACAATGGGCCACTGGAATGCACCAATGAATTTCCAATGTACATCAACAAATTAACACTCCTGAAACTCAACTTTTGATTTTTCCATCAAATGTAGCTTTGTGAATTTTTTTTTTTTTTTTTTTTTGAGACGGGTTCTCACTCTGTCACCCAAACTCACTGCAGCAGCTCAACCTCCCGGTCTCATGAAATCCTCCTACTTCAGCCTCCCAAGTACCTGGGACCACAGATGTGTGCCACCACACCTGGCTAATTTTTTGATTTTTTGTAGAGATGGGGTCTCAGTTGCTTAGGCTGATCTTGAACTCCTGGGCTCAAGCGATCCTCAAGTCTCAGCCTCCCAACATGTTGGGATTACAGGCATGAATCACTGAGCCCATCCTGCATGCACCTCTTAAATTACATGTGCCTCAGTTTCCTTATCTGATGAATGGAAATAATTATAGGACCCACCTAATATGATTGTTGTGAGGATAAAATAAGTTCATTAATAAGGCCAGTTAATACTAACATTTTATTATAATTATAAAAATGACTTCTGTTACTATTAAATCTGTTATTTCACAATATGTTGTAATTACTTATTTCCATGTCTGCCCATGTAAGACTGTGAATCTTTGAGAACAGGGACTGGATCTAACCAATTTCTGTTTCCCCAGAGACTAACCTATGCTTTATTTTTATTTTTTAGTTTCTTGAGGCGGAGTCTTACTTTTTGCCCAGGCTGGAGTGAAGTGGTGTGATCTTGGCTCATTGCAACCTCCACCGGGCTCAAGTGATTCTCCTGCCTCAGCCTCTCCACTAGCTGGAATTATAGGTGTCTGCTGCCATGTCCAGCAAATTTTTGTATTTTTAGTAGAGACGGGGTTTCTCCATGTTGGCCAGGCTGGTCTTGAACTCCTGACCTCAGGTGATCCTCCCTGGGCCTCCCAAAGTGCTAGGATTACAGGTGTGAACCACCCATGCCTGGCCACTTTATTCTTATTTGGCAGGTGCTCAATTAATGTCTGGGTAAAAAAGGAAGAAAAAAAAGGAAAGAAAGAAGGGAAAGAGGAGGTTAATCTTCCCAGTGGAATGTCAGGACACATGCAAGCCACAAAGTCTGCAAAGTGGTACTTTTACCAGGGTCTCCACCCTCACCCAGATCATAGGCATGCAGCGTGCAGTCCCAACCTGTTTCAGCTACTGCCGCGTAAAATCTGCCTTAAAACTTGGTGGCTTAAGTCCACAACCTATTTTCTATTATATATGTTATATTTTACATTATGCACAACTTATATAATTATGTTATATATAATTATGACATCTGTTATTTCACAGTATAATGCAATTACTTATTTCCACATCTGCCTTGTGCGACTGTGACTCTCACAATTAATTTATAATATAATAAGTCATATATTACACGTTTTATAAGTTATAAACCTATCACAGATCATTGTATCTCTTGATTTTGTGGGTCAGGAATTTGGAAAATTTTTTCTGCTCCTCACTCGTGTTGCTGGAAGTCGCTCCATGGCTGGCAGACGACCTGGCCTGGAAGATACAAAGTGGCTTCATTCACTATTGGGGGCCCTAGCTCAGATGGCTACCAGGCTGGGCTCAGCTGGGACTGTTTTCTACAAGTGGCCTCTGCAGCATGGTGATGTCACAGAAGCCTCAGAATCCCCACACAGATGCTGGATCCCCAGAGGGAGTGTTTCCAGGAGTCCCCAGCAGAATCAGCAAGAAAGGCTTCTGCCACGCACCTCGAAAGTCCCAGAGCACCTCTGCTGTTGTGGTCTATTGGGAAGCCAATCACTAAGGCCAGCCTGTGCTCAGAGGAAGAAGAATTAGATCCCAGCTCTCCATGGGAAGCGCGGCAGATAATTCGAGGTCTTGGTTAATCTACCAAGTTTTTTTCTCTCCACTGCAGGTATTTTAAACCAGAGGTCACTGGGTCTCATGGACAACAAGCAGTGAATCTGTGAATCCCCTGAACGCACAGTTTTAAACAGATGTGCAAAATGTGCATTTTTTTTAAAGAAATCTGAACTAACAAGCTTATGAATCACTCACCAAATGTCATTCTCCCTTTTAACTGAGTCTTATCTCATCCTGCTACAAAAATTTCCCAAGAAAACATGAAGAGTCTTGAAAGCCTTTCAAATAATATAGAAAACAAAAGTCACCCTTTAATTCCCTGCCTTGCCCAATCCTGTCCCCTCCTCAAAGATAATCTCTGCTATCAATTGATGTGTACTTTTCAAGATATTTTCTCATGCATTGCATAGATATGGAAGGTTTTTAAAACCTTCCATATCTGCTTCATTCTCTTCATACTTTTTTCCTGTAATCTGGTTATTTTTCACTTTTAACATTATGTATAGGAAATGTGATCATGCTAGTAGTCCTAGACTTCTCCCATGTTGAGGAATAGCCTGCTTGAACTCATGGGCTTCCGATGGAATTCACTCTAATTCACCGGTTGAGTTCAAGCAGTAATGCAGTACATGTAACCCTTCCTCTACAAATTCACCTGCATGTCCTTGTCAGTTTTCCACTCTTGCCAACAGCCTGCTGTAAACAGTCTCGCTTTACCTCCTTGTGCACATGTGAGAGTAATTCTCCTGGTAGGTACTGAGAGGTGGAATTGTCAGATCATTAGATATGTGCAACACAATTTGAATTTTTTTATTTTTATTTTACTTTAAGTTCTGAGATACAAGTGCTGAATGTGCAGGTTTGTTACATAGGTATACATGTGCCATGGTGGTTTGCTGCACCTATCAACCTGTCATCCAGGTTTTAAGGTTTTAATACCAGCATGCATTAGGTATTTGTCCTAATACTCTCCCTCCCCTTCCCCCACACTGCCAACGGGTCCCGGTGTGTGATGTTCCCTCCCTGTGTCCATGTGTTCTCATTGTTCAGTTCCCACTTATGTTTGGTTTTCTGTTCCTGTATTAGTTTGCTGAGGATGATGGTTTCCAGCTTCATCCACGTCCCTGCAAAGGACATGAACACATTCTTCTTTATGGCTGTGTAGTATTCCATGGTGTATATGTGCCACATTTTCTTTATCCAGTCTATCTTTTTTTTTTTTTTCTGAGATGGAGTCTTGCTCTGTCACCCAGGCTGGAGTGCAGTGGCACAATCTCATCTCATTGCAACCTCTGCCTCCGGGGTTCAAGCGATTCTCCTGCCTCAGCCTCCCAAGTAGCTGGGACTACAGGTGCCTGCCACCATGCCTGGCTAATTTTTGTATGTATATATTTTTATAAGTAGAAATGCGGTTTCACCATGTTGGCCAGGCTGGTCTCGAACTCCCAACCTCAGGTGATCCACCCACCCTGGCCTCCCAAAGTGCTGGGATTATAGGCATGAGCCACAGTGCCTGGCCAGTTTTCATCTTTTCAATTGATGATAAAATGATTTACATTGCATGATATGCGCTCACTGGCGACAGTGGATGTGACATGTAGTGGCTGCACATTGTATGTTCTCAAGAAAACTTTCTTTATAGGGTATTTCTGTTTGTGGCTTAGCCTCTCTCTGACAGGAAAAGGCTGTGCAATAGAAGGGAAGGCGTGCTTTAACCTTCAGGCTGTCATTTCCCTAGCCCAGCTCATGGGCTTCTGGTGGAATTCACTCTAATCCTAGTCCAGGGGTGGACCTGGGATGCAGGGATTGGTAATCAGAACATCTTCCTCTGGCCACAGTCACAGGTTCGGGGATGAGCATGTGACCCACTCAGAACAATGGCCAGGGAAATGCCACATGAGGAACAGCTGGGATTAGTCTCAGCTCTTCCTGGATACCTGGGACACACAGGGGAGGAATGAACCAGAAACAAAGTCAGAGTGCTATTAAGAAGGAAAAAGCCTGGGCGTGGTGGCTCACTCCTGTAATCCCAGCACTTTGGGAGGACGAAGTTGGAGGATCACTTGAGGTCAGGAGTTTGAGACCAGCCTGGCCAACATGGTCAAAACCCGTCTCTACTAAAAATACAAAAATTAGGGGGGTGTGGTGGTATGTGCCTGTAATCCCAGCTACCTAGGGGGATCACTGAGGCACAAGAATCGCTTGAACCAGGGAGGCAGAGGTTATAGTGACCCGAGATCAGGCCACTGCTCTCTAGCCTGGGTGATGGAGCGAGACCCTGTGTCAAACAAACAAACAAAAAGGAAAAGAATGATGGATGCCAGGTAGATACTGAACAACACCCAAACACCAAAGATGATCCCACACATAGAGATGAAGAAACTGAGGAATGGAGATGTGGAGAACCTTGTCCAAGAATAGCTGGCTAATCCACCTCCCATGTTCTTAATCATAATAGAATACTTTTCAGTTTTGCTTGAATCTCTGTTGGGATTCTTCTTTTCCTCTTTTTTTTTTTTTTTTTTTTTTTTTGAGACAGAGTCTCGCTTTGTTGCTCAGGCTGGAGTGCAATGGTGTGATCTCGGCTCCCTGAAACCTCTGCCTCCGGAGTTCAAGCAATCCTCCTGCCTCAGTCTCCTGAGTAGCTGGGATTACAGGCATGAGCCACTACGCCCAGCTAGATTTTGTATTTTTAGTAGAGACAGGGTTTTACCATGTTGGCCAGGCTGGTCTCTAACTCCTGACCTCAAGTGAGCCACCCACTTTGTCCTCCCAAAGTGCTGGGATTACAGGCATGAGCCACTGACCTGAATTCTCATTTTTTATGACTTTCAACAGAAGGTAATCTCCTTGAAGGCATGGGCCATGTGTGAGTCATTCTCCAGTTTATCCTCGGCACCCAACGATGCTTGGCACAGAGTCAGGGCTTAACAGGGCTCGTATTTGGTGAAGGAGTGGCTGAACAAGAAAGCTACCCACAGAGTCCCAGATCTTTAGGTCTTAAAGAAATTCAATAGCCACTTTTCAGAGTTTGATGTGCACGCAAATCACCTGGGATCTCATTAGAAGGCAGACTCAGATTCAGCAGCGCTCAGATGGGCCTGAGGTTCCAGATTTCAAACAAGGTGCTAGACAATGTGGATGTGATTGTTTCAAGAACCAGGCTCCAAGAAACAAGGTCTAGGCTGGGCACGGTGGCTCACACATGTAATCCCAGCACTTTGGGAGGCTGAGGCAGGTGGATCATGAGGTCAGGAGTTTGAGATCAGCCAGGCCAAGATGGTGAAACCTCATCTGTACTAAAAATACAAAAGTTAGCTGGGCACAGTGGCATGCGCCTGTAATCACAGCTACTCAGGAGGCTGAGGCAGGAGAATTGCTTGAACCCTGGAGGTGGAGGTTTCAGTGAGCCGAGATCACACCATTGCACTCCAGCCTGGGTGACAGAGTGAGACTCCGTCTCAAAAAAAAAAAAATCAAAAAAACCCAGAAACAAGGTCTAGATGGTTGTACCATCCCAGGGGTAGTCATTAGCCACACGTGGCTATGAGCATTTGAAACACGGCAAATCCCAGCCAAGATGTGCTGTAAATGTAAAATACACACTAGATTTCAAAGACTTATTTAAAAAGCACTGCAAAACATTTTATAATTCTTTTTTTGGAAAAAAAAAAAAAAAAAAGAGGAGGCCAGGCGTGGTGGCTCACGCCTGTAATCCCAGCACTTTGGGAGGCCGAGGCAGCCGTATCACCTGAGGTCAAGAGTTTGTAACCAGCCTGGCCAACATAGTGAAAACGTCTCCGCTAAAAATACAAAAATTAGCTGGCATGCTTGTGGGTGCCTGTAATCCAAGCTACTTGGAAGGCTGAGACAGGAGAATCACTTGAACTCAGGAGATGGAGCTTGCAGTGAGCTGAGATCGTGCCATTGCACTCCAGCCTGGGTGACAAGAGCAAAACTTCATCTCAAAAAAAAATTAGCCAGGGATGGTGGTGTGTGTGTGTGTGTGTCTTCTTAGCTTCTTGGGAAGATTGCTTAAGCCCAAGAATTTGAGGTTACACTGAGCTATGATTGCACCACTGCACTCCAGCCTGGGTGACAGAGCAATAATCTGTCTCAAAAAAAAAAAAAAAAAGGAAAAGTTTAATGGTAGCAAGTGTTAGGGATGGGACACTCTGTGACTCCAAAATTCCACTATTGGGTGGATACCCAGAGAAACTCACAAGTGGATGAGGAGTGAACTGCAAGAATGTGTGTGATGTGGCCGGGTGCAGTGGTTCACACCTATAATCCCAGCACTTTGGGAGGCTGAGGTGGGTGGATCACCTGAGGTCAGGAGTTCCAGACCACCCTGGCCAACGTGGTGAAATCCTGTTTCTGCTAAAAATACCAAAAAATTAGCCATGTGGGGTGGCTTACGCCTGTAATCCCAGCTACTCAGGAGGCCGAGGCAGGAGCATTGCTTGAACCTGGGAGGTGGAGGTTGGTGGAGATTGCAGTGAGCCGAGAGTGCCACTGCACTCCAGCCTGTGCAATAGAGTGAGACTCCATCTCAAAAAGAGAAAAAAGAATGTCCTTGATATCAAACACTGGAAACAATGCGATATAGTTTGGATCTGTAGCCCTGCCCAAATCTCATGTTTAATTGTAATCCCCAGCATTGGAGGTGGGGCCTGGTGGGAGGTGATTGGATTATGGGGGTGGGTTTCTCATGAATAGGTTTAGCACCATCTGCTTGGTGCTGTTCTTGGGACAGTGAGTTCTTGTGAAAGCTGGTTGTTTAAAAGTGTGTGGCACCTCCCTGTTTGTTCTCTCTCCTGCTTCAGTGTTGGGAGATGCTTTGCTCTCACTTTGCCTTACACCATGATTGTAAGTTTCCCGAGGCCTCCCAGAAGCCAAGCAGATGTCAGCATCATGCTTCCTGTACAGCCTGTGGAACCATGAGCCAATTGAAACTCTTTTCTTTGTTAATTACCCAGTCTCAGGTATTTCTTCATAGCGGTGTGAGAATGGCCTAATACACAATGGGAAGGCTGGACATTAGGCGACTGAATACATGCATTTTGTTGTGCTTGTGGAAGGGAAGGTACACTGCAGCTGAAAAGGAACCAGACCTGGGCTCATCAGTGTTGATCTATTTTAAAGGCTAATGTAGGGTGGGAAAAGCGAGTTGCAGAATGATAAGTACAGAATGATCCCATTGGTATGAAGCTTAGAAAACATGCAGAACACTATCTATTACACAGGGATAAAAGCATAAAAAATATAATGATATACATAGGGGCCAGGCATGGTGGCTCATGCCTGTAATCCAAGCACTTTGGGAGGCAGAAGCGGGTGGATCACTTGAGGTCAGGAGTTTGAGACCAGCCTGGCCAACGTGGTAAAAACCCATCTCTACTAAGAATACAAAATTAGCTGGGCATGGTGGTGCACGCATGTAATCTCAGCTACTTGGGAGGCTGAGGCAAGAGTATCGGTTGAACCTGGGAGACAGGTTGCAGTGAGCTGAGATCGCACCATTGTACTCCAGCCTGGGCAACAAGAGCAAAACTCCATCTTAAAAAAAAACATATACATAAGAATGAGAAACATCAGATTCAGGATAGTGGTTATCTTAGAGGCGAAGGAGAGGGAAGGGAGAGGTTCATAGGGGTCTATCTTT
This sequence comes from Cacajao melanocephalus, assembly GCA_963573385.1. Taxonomy (NCBI): domain Eukaryota; kingdom Metazoa; phylum Chordata; class Mammalia; order Primates; family Pitheciidae; genus Cacajao; species Cacajao melanocephalus. Next base: position 36,403 of record CAUYLG010025970.1, on the reverse strand, counting down.
AAAAAACCAGATATACTTATGTATTTACAAAAGAAACACTGCTGCTTCAAACTTAGTTCATTTTGAGCACAGAAGATACTGACGCTCTAATTTTATTGTTAAAATTTCTTCTTCCCTGTCAAATATTAGTTTTATTTCTAAATAACTTATTTAATTTTTTATGTTTATCACAGCCATGCATGCTTATGGCTTAAAGACTCAAACCAGTCTACCAGATTTATTGACTACACAAAGTTAAAAAATTTTTTTTAACTGGTTGATAGAAACACAGGTGTTTGCTTTAATATTCTCTAATATGTTTTATAAATCTGAAGCATGTCATTAAAAAATACTCATAAAATCATTGTAAAAACGGGAGCGGGGGCTCATGCCTGTAATGCCAGCATCTTGAGAGCCCAAGGTGGGTAGATTACTTGAGCCCAGGAGTTTGAGATCAGCCTGGGTAACATGGCCAAACCGCATCTCTACAGAAAATAAAAAAATTAGTCAGGCTGGTTGTGTACACCTGTAGTCTCAGCTATTCAAGAGGCTGGGGTGAGAGGATCACTGAGGCCTGGGAGGTGAAGGTTGCAGTGAGCAGTGATCACACTAGTGCACTCCAGTCTGGGCAAGAGAGTCAGACCCTGTCTTAAAAAAAGAAAATCAATAAACCTCCTTCAGAATTGCTCTGTGTCTACAAACTTAGGGATCTTAATCTTTTCTAAAACTTGAATTCATCCATCTCATATTCCACTAGCTTCTCTCCTTTTTGGGAGTCGTTTATCATTCTCACTTTTCTTCCCTACTTCCCACCCATCGTATCCAGGTTTTATTGTTCAGAAGCCCTGATGAAGGAGGATTCTAATTTAGGGTCATAGCCCGGTGGATTTTCTTTATTTCTGTTGGGAGTGGTGGTTGAGATAGTTTGGAAAGTATGTTCAATATTGTAATTACGGAGTGGATGACAGCCAGAGAGCTCTCTGCCCCTTTGATATCTTTTAAAAAATGCCTTGAAGTCCCCACTCCCCAATTATATGTAGTTCCAAAACTCTACCAAATATTTCAGCTAATCCCTTGGGAGATTAAGAAAATTGGGGCTGCTTTCTTTCTCCAGGGCTGTGGTTTCTGCCTGTGCTGCCTTCTCCTCTTCGCTGAAACTCTGCCTCTCCTTCATCTTAAACTACAGAAACCCACTCGGACCAATCATTTAAAAGGCACTAAGGACTTTAATGGTCATTTTTAAAGGACAAACAGAGAAGAGTTGTACAAACCAACCTGCAAACATATTTTAAAGGGGTCAGTAGGCATTGCTCTATTTAAAATGTCTGTAGGGGGCTGGGCACGGTGGCGCACACCTGTAATCCCAGCACTTTGGAAGGCCGAGGCAGGCCAATTGCTTGAGTTCAGGAGTTTGAGACCAGCATGGTGAAACTCCGACTCTACAAAAAATACAAAAATTGGCCGGTGCCTCACACCTGTAGTCCCAGCTACTCCTACTGGGGAGAATCGCTTGAACCTGGTAGTGGAGGCTATAGCAGTGAGCCGAAATTATACTACTTCACTTCGTCTTGGGCAACACGGTGAGACTTTGTCTCAAAAAAAAAAAAGTAAAAGAAGAATATTTCATGACACGTGAATGTTACCTAAAATTCAAAGCTCAGTGTCCACAAAGAAAGTTTTGTGCGAAAGCAGCCACTCTTGTTGGCTTGCGTGTGGTCTGCGCCTGCTTTCCTGCTGCAAGAGCAGAGTGAGGTAACGGTGACATGGACTGTGTCGCCTGAAGAGCCCAAAACACGGACTCTCCAGCCTTTTACAGAAAACGTTTGCCGTCCTCTGATCCAGTGTCTCTTCTTTCGAATGCCTAGGCCTTCCTCTGAATATATAATTTTCAAACAACAACAAAAAAGCCCCATTTTGAATATTACAGCAATGAGCATAGCCTCAGCTAAATAGTTATTTCCATAAAATATGTCCACATTTCTGCTTTAAGTCTTTTGTGAAATGAGACAGAACATACATTTTAAAATGTCATAATAAAAGGCCATAGGATTTAATCTCAGGTTCACAGAAACATCATCTGTAAATTTTCTTATGAGGGAAGATAATGTATATTTTTCTATTTAGTCATTTCTGGAGCCTAAGTGTAATCAGAAACATTTTTTAAATTTTATTTTTATTTTTTGGAAAAATTCTGAATGTGGAGAGAAGTGGGCTTATTTCTCAGGGTCCCAGCGTTCCAAGGCCAGGGTCATTGTTACTGTCTTCCTTCTAGTTGTTTTGTTTTTATTTTTGATTTTTTAAATGAGCATACTTTTTTTTTACATACTTTAGATCATTCTGAATATAGATTTTTGAGTTTTTCCTCTGTTTCCCACCTTTTTTTTTTTTTTTTTCTTTTTCTCTTGTTTCCCACCTATTTTTGGGAGGTGGAGGCAGGAGAATTGCTTGAGCCTGGGAGTCAGAGGTTTCAGTGAGCCAAGACTGCCCCACTGTATCCCTGGGTAACAGAGTGAGACCACGTCTCAAAAAAAAAAAAACCCCTACAACAGACATTATTTTTGTGTGTTTTGTTGTTGTCGTTGTAGCTACGGCTTTGTCACCCAGGTTGTAGTGGAAGACAATTTTTTTCACAGACCTGGGGGTGGGGGAGGGGTGGTGGTTGTGGGATGGTTCAAATGCATTACATTTATTGTGCACTTTATTTCTATAGTTATGACATTGTAATATGTAATGAAATAATTATACAACTCACCACAGTGTAGAATCAATGGGAGCCCTGAGCTTGTTTTCCTGCAACTAGACAGCCCTATCTGGGGGTAATGGGAGACCATGACAGACCATCAGGTATGAGATTCTCCTAAGGAGTGTGCCCTGAGATCCCTCGCATGGGCAGTTCACAGTAGGGCTCATGCTCCTGCTGATCCGACAAGAGGCGGAGCTCAGGCAGTCACGTGAGCCATGGGGCGTGGCTATAAATACGAATGAAGCTTCACTCATTCGTGCCATTTACCTCCTGCTGTGCAGCCTGGAGCTCCGTTCCTAACAGGCCACAGGTCAGTACTCATTTGTGGCTTGGGGTTTGGGGATCCCTGCTCTATAGTGTATATTTTACTGATTTATTTGTTTATTTTCTCTCTTCCCTCTGGAATGACAGCTCTTTAAACAGAAGGACTTTGTTGTCTAGTTTTTTTTCTGTTGTGTCCACAGCACCTAGAATGACTCTTGGCACATGGCAGGTGCCCTATACATGTTTACCAAATAAACGTATTTTTGTTTTCTGAGAGCTATGGTGCTTGAGTACATATCGGAACCACCTGGGAAGCTAGTTAAAAATAGCAATACGGGGCTGGGCGCGGTGGCTCACGCCTGTAATCCCAGCACTTTGGGAGGCCGAGGTGGGCGGATCACGAGATCCAGAGATTGAGACCATCCTGGCCAACATGGTAAAACCCCGTCTCTACGAAAAATACAAAAATTAGCTGGGTGTGATGGCGTGCAGCTGTAGTCCCAGCTCCTCGGGAGGCTGAGGCAGTAGAAAGCTTGAACCTGGGAGGCGGAGGTTGCAGTGAGCCGAGATCGTGGCACTCCACTCCAGTATGGCGACAGAGCGAGACTCCGTCTCAAAAAAAAAAAAAAAAAAAAAGGAGTACAGGCTGGGCAAATCCTAGCACTTTGGGAGGCTGAGGTGGGCAGATCAATTGAAGCCAGGAGTTTGAGATCAGCCTGGCTAACGTGGCAAAACCCTTTCTCTACTAAAAATACAAAAATTAGCTGGTGTGGTGGTGGGTACCTGTAATCCCAGCTACTCAGGAGGCTGAAGCAGGAGAATTGCTTGAACCTGGAAGGCAGAGGTTGCAGTGAGCCAAGATTGTGCCACTGCACTCCAGACTGGGTGACAGAGTGAGACTCCCTCTCAAAAAAAAAAAAAAAAAAAAAAAGACCAGGGCACCTGACACAATTCTAGGCACCCAGTAAAAGTCTCATGAAAACGAGGTGATTGTAAGATGCACCCCTGGAAATCGCTATTGCATTTATCTCCTAAGCTTTCAGCAAAATTTGTTATTTCTGCTTTAACAGGGGCAAGGAAAATAGTAGAATATATTGAAATTGGTTTGTATTAAAAAAACTCCTTTGTATTAGGGCAGTAAATTATAGACATAGGATTCAATATAGGTCATAAATTGAATATTTTGGTGTGAGTAGAGTTGTATCAAGTGTTCTTTTGGGGATTCTAGTTTATTTCCTAAGCTTTTGTTCACTACCTCATGAGTCTTTTCAATAAAACGATCTCATTGCCTGACAGCCAGACAAGCCTTTCAGTGATGCAAGAGGATTTTATCGGGTGTGGTTAACTCTGAAAATTGTTCTTTGAAGATACTTTATGACCAAATACTTACTAACGTTCCCTAGCAGGCCTGGGTTAATTTCAGAATACCTAAGAAAGCAAATAAATGTGAGATAACCAGAACACACACACACACACACACACACCCACACCCACACACACCCCTACTGCTTTTTCTCTGCTTTAAGTAGATAAAAACAAAAAAAATGTAATTTAAATAGAAGCTGGATGCTATCATGTCCTTAATATTAAAAATTCTTGGGAAGACGAATGGGATTAGGACTGGTGGGCATGTCAGAGAGATTTAAATCCATCAATTTATCCATGTATTTGGAGCAGGTGGACATTTGCTTTACAACGCTAGGATTCAAGGCTTACAATTCATTATTTTTCTTAATTAGGCAAATTTTTGTGTTTTTAGAAGAGATGGAGTTTCACCATTTTGGCCAGGCTGGTCTTGAACTCCTGGCCTCATGTGATCTGCCTGTCTTGGCCTCCCAAAGTGTTGGGATTACAGGCATGAGCTAAATGCGCCTGTCCTCATTAACTGTTTTTGAATATGTTTTATAATATGCACAATAAATTAATATAATAGAATGTATATATTTTTGTATCACTAAAGGAAGATTCATTGGGGGTTACAGGTGTGTGCATGTCACCTCAGTAGTTTAGAGACCACTCTTTAGACAAATGCCACTGACTTTATGAGCCTTCACCTGGGTACTTCTTAAACATACTACTTCCCTGGTCCTGCTCCTCAAATATTCTGATTATTTAGATCCAGGGTGGGGCCCAGGAATCTGCATTTAACAGCTGCTCCAGCTAATTCTGATGTGTAATTATGGATAGACCAGCCCTTCTCAAAGTTTAATATGGATCATCTTAAAACGCAGATTCTGTTCAGTAGCTGGAGTAGGTTCCAAGATTCTGCATTTGTTTTTTTTAAATTAAAATATTTTATTGATATAAATGTAAATATTTTCAGGGTACATGTGATATTATGATAACATTCATATAATATGTAAAGATCAAATTAGTGTAACTGGAATATATATCACCTTAAATATTTCTCTTTTCTTGGCTGGTCACAGTGGCTGACGCCTATAACCCTGGCGCTTTGGGAGGTTAAGGCTTTCCTTTGTGAGGAAAGATTGCTTGAGACCAGCCTGGGTAACATAGTGAGACTCAGTCTATATTAAAAAAAATTAGCCACGTGTGGTAGTGCACACTTGTCATTTCAGCTACTCAGGAGGCTGAGGTGGGAGGATCGCTTGAGCCCAGGAGATTGAGGCTGCAGTGAGCTATGATCACACCACTGCACTCCAGTCTGGGCGACAGAGTGAACCTTATCTCAAAAAAAAAAAAAACAGTTATTTCTTTATGCTATGAACATATAAACTATTCTCTTCTAGCTAGACTGAAATGTACAATAGATTATTACTAACTATAATATCCCTCCTGATCTATTGAACATGAAGTCTTGTTTGTTTGAACTATATATTTGTACCCATTAATCAACCTCTCAAGATTCTGCGTTCTAACAAGCTCCTGGGCAACACTGAAGGTACTGGTCAGAGGCTCACACCTGGACTAACGAAGGTTCAGACCTGGTTTTCAAAGTGCGGTGCTCAGAGCAGTGGCATCATCTGGGAGCCTGGCAGACTGTGAATCATCAGGCTCCGTTCTAAATCTATTGCATCCTGGGAGCAGGGTCAGCTGCTGTATCAGGCCCTGCAGGTGATTCTGATGAGGGAGTGCAGTACCCTCCCACCAAAGCCCTCTTTTCTGTCTTCCTCCAGCATCTTCATTGAGCAGCCAGCTTCAAGCCTATCCCTGCGGCACACAGGTGGGTCTTCAGCAAACCTGGGGCCCCCTCCTTCCAAAGGCCTGCCTTCAGAACCTCTCCCTGCATTCCCCAGAACAGCAGGCATGCCCAGTTCAGCTGAGATGACAGGAGGTTGCTATTGAGAGGGCTGACAGGCCCTCTCATCAAGGTGTGATTGGCACTGCTCTAATCAGCAGAAAGAGAATGGTGCGCCTCTAGAATGATGTTTGCTCTGTAAATATTTGACATTATCTACCCTGAAAACCTGAAAGAGAACTTCATTTTTCTTTCTTTTTCTGGGAATACAGCAAGTCACGGAACACCCATAAGTATAATTAGTCTGACAAGGGAGTTTCTGATTGGGGCTGGGGACCTCAGATGTGAGAACAGCCGTAGGCGTCTTTGTCTCTGCTGTACAAGGTAGATGAGGGTTGCTCACCTGTGGCCGTGGGAATCCCAGCCCCTTAGCAAAATCCTGTGCACCGTCACGCAGGCGCGTTGCAGATTCACATTCAGTAGGTCTGGGGCAGGGCCTGAGTTTGCATTTCTACCAAGCTCTTGGGAGCCACTGTTCCTGCTGGTTTGAAGGCGAGATCTGCAGGACATTCTGATTGCTGATGCTGACTTAATGTCCGCAGATGATTCAGAAGTCATTTAGGGTGTGGCTTTTGGCTTTAGACAGATGTGGGTTTGAATTATTTCCCTATGCAAGAATTCACATTACTAGCTGTGTGACTCTGGGAAAATTAGCTTGCCTCTCTGAGCCTGTACCAAGGAATTCATGAGAACACCTACATTTTAGGGTGGTGTTAATCCACCTTTTAAAAATTATTTTTAAAATTATTCATATTTTTTGAGACAGGGTCTTGATCTGTCACCCAGGTTGGAGTGCAGTGGTGTGATCATGGCTCACTGAAGCCTTGACCTCCTGAGCTCAAGCAGTCCTCCCATCTCAGCCTCCCATGTAGTAGCTTCCCACTACAAGCACACAGGTGCATGCCACCATGTTTCATTAATTATTTTCTATTTTTTTGAGATGGATTCTCGCTCTGTTGCTCAGGCTGCAGTGCACTGGCTCAATCTCGGCCTACTGCAACCTCCACCTCCTGGGTTTAAGTGATTCTCCTGCCGCAGCCTCCTGAGCAACTGGGACTACAGGCATGTGCCACCACACCAGGCTAATTTTTTGTATTTTTAGTAGAGATGGGGTTTCACCATGTTGGCCAGGCTGGTCTCAAACTCCTGACCTAGTAATCCGCCTGCCTTGGCCTTTCAAAGTGCTGGGATTACAGGTGTGAGCCACTGTTCCCAGCCTCAACTAATTAAAAAATTTTTTTTTTTAGAGATGGGGTCTACCTACGTTGCCCAGGCTGGTCTGGAACTCTTGGGCTTAAGCAACCCTCCCACCTTGGCCTCCCAAAATGCTGGGTTTATAGGTGTGAGCCACCATACCTGGCCTTTTTTTTTTTTTTTTAATTGCATCCTTGAGGAGTGTTTTAAGACATTTTGTTCCTACTTGTTCCCTCCCTGTGATTTTTTTTAAAACAGATCTACCTTCTATGCTTTTTGTTTCTTTTTTTTCTTTTTTTTGTAGACATGGGGGTCTCCCTTTGTTGCCCAGGCTGATCTTGAACTCCTGGCCTCAAGTGATCATCCCCGCTTAGCCTCCCAAAGTGTTGGGATTACAAGCGTCAGCTGCCGTGCCTGACTCCACCAATGACATTTTAATATCAGAGCTACTCAGTATGTTTATGTTCTGTGGCCCTTTGGAAGGCCACAGAACATTGCAATTGCCAAGCCCTTTCACTCCCCAAGAAATAATTTTTGTCCATTTGGGAGTGATATCAACATGTTGAGCATGCGTGTTTTAGGGAAATTATAAAAGAATTAAAAAAAATTATTTCTGCCAAGGACCTAATGCAGAGTCAGTGCTCAATAATGTATTAATGTGTATTATATAAAGTATGTTAATGATTATACATTAACACACATGTTCTTCTTTCCCAGTCTAATGCCTGCATATTGAGTATGAATGGGAGAGCAAAGGAGTAGAAGGAGGCAGTGACTTGAGGCTGAGGGAATTGTGTGCTGTCACAGCATAGTTCAGGATCGAAAGTCAGGCTTGGGTCTCTGTTTGCTCCAGGGCTCTGCACAGCCATGAGGTTTCCTGTCTGGGCCTCTGTGTCTTCATCTCTGCTGGGTGTGATGCATGTTTTCCTGTATAATGCAGTGAGGAGCTGTATTAGTCAGGGTCCTCTAGAGGGACAGAATAGGCCGTGTGTGTGTGTGTGTGTGTGTGTGTGTGTGTTTGTTTGTGTTTGTGTGTGTGTGTGTGTGTGTGTATATTATTTTTAAAGCAGAGGGTGGGCGAGGTGGCTCACACCTGTAATCCCAGCACTTTGGGAGGCCGAGGTGGGTGGATAACAAGGTCAAGAGAATTGAGACCATCCTGGCCAACATAGTGAAACGCTGTCTCTGCTAAAAATACAAAAATTAGCTGAGCATGGTGGCAACGCACCTGTAATCCCAGCTGCATGGCTACACAGGAAGCTGAGGCAGGAGAATCACTTGAACCCTGGAGATGGAGGTTGTAGTGAGCCGAGATTGCACCACTGCACTCCAGTCTGGTGACAGAGCAAGACTCAGTCTAAAAAAAAAAAAAAAGACAGAATACAGAATATCACTCTGGACTGTCATCCAGGCTGGAGTGTAGTGGTGCGATCTCAGCTCACTGCAACCTCCATCTCCCCGGTTCAAGCGATTCTCCTGCCTCAGCCTCCTGATTAGCTGGGACAACAGGCGCCTGCCACCACACCTGGTTAATTTTTGTATTTTTATTTTTTTTGAGACAGAGTCTTGCTCTGTTGCCCAGATTGGAGTGCAGTGCCACGATCTTGGCCCACTGCAACCTCCATCCCCTGGGTTCAAGTGATTCTCCTGCCTCAGCCTCCTGAGTAGCTGGGATTACAGGCGCATGGACCAGCACACCTGGCTACTTTTTGTATTTTTAGCAGAGATGGGGTTTCACCATGTTGGTCAGGCTGGTCTTGAACTCCTGGCCTCAAGTGATCTGCCCACCTTGGCCTCCCAAAATGCTGGGATTACAGACGTGAGCCATCGTGCCTGGCCAGATATATGTATTTATGAAAGGGAGTTTATTAAGGAGAACTAACTCACATGATCACAAGGTGAGGTCCTACGATAGGCCATCTGCAAGCCAAGGAGCAAGGAAGCCAGTAGTGGCTGAGTCCAAGTCCCAAAGCCTCAAAAGTAGGGAAACCAACAATGCTGCCTTCAGTCTGTGGCCTGAGAGCCCCTGGCAAACCACTGGTGTAAGTCCAGGAGTCCAAAAACAACAACCTGGAGGCTGGTGTTCAAGGACAGGAAGCATCCAGCACGGGAGAAAGAAGAAAGCCGGAAGACTCAGGAAGCCAGCTTATCCCACCTTCTTCTGCCTGCTTTTTCTAGCTGCACTGGCAGCCGATTGGATGGTGCCCACCCACACTGTGGCGTGTTTTCCTGAGGGTGAGTCTTCCTCTCTCAGTCCGCTGACTCAAATATTAATCCCTCTGGGAACACGCAGACATACTCAGATACACCCAGAAACAATACTTTGCATCTTTCAGTCCAATCAAGCTGACACTTAACCATCACAGCAGCATATCTGAGGACGCTTGGAGAGAGACTATCACCTGGCCTTTGTCATGTGCACCACTCCAGCGCGGCTTCGTCTTGCTCCCACTCAGCGTAGGGGTTGAAGAGGAAGGCTGCTGGAGCCCTGCCCCTGGTGCATGTGGGAGACAAGCAGACAGCTCATGTGACTGCAACTGCCAGGACCTTTGCAACAGCTCACGTGACTGCAACTGCCAGGACCTTTGTGACAGCTCACATGACTGCAACTGCCAGGACCTTTGCAACAGCTCACGTGACTGCAACTGGCAGGACCTTTGCGACAGCTCATGTGACTGCAGCTGCCAGGACCTTTACAAAAGGGAAGTCCAGAGCAGTACTGGAGGGCAGGGGACTTTTTCTTTCTTTTTTTTAAAAAAGTTTATTTATTATACTTTAAGTTCTAGGGTACATGTGCAGATTGTGCAGGCTTGTTACATATGTATACATGTGCTATGGTGGTGGTTTGCTGCATCCAATGCCCTGTCATCTACATTAGGTATTTCTCCTAATGCTATCCCTCCCCAATCCCCCTACTCCCTGCTATTCCTCCCCAGCCCCCCATTCCCCAGGCCCCGGTGTATGATGTTCGGGCAGGGGACTTTTTCTGAGCTGAGAGTCAGAGGTAATCCCTAGGGGAAGCTGAAGGGTGAGTGACAGTGCGAAGACCAGGGTCCCTGCACATGTAAAGGTACGGAGGCAGAGAGCACCTGGCAGGTGCTGAGATCCAGAGGACTCCAGTTTGGCTGGAGCGTAGAATGTGCTGGAATGGCAGGAGCCAAATTAGACAGGCTATCAGGCCTGCTGAGGCCTTTGGCACATATCTGGGACCACAGAGGGGGACCATAAAAGTAATCAATCCAGGATGAGAGCAGGCAGGACAGGCTAGGGGTGCAGAAAGCTTGCCCTTACTTCTGAGAACATTGTGTGTTTTCCCAAAGCCTTTCCATTTCCCTCGGGACAGGAGGAGCTTAGTTTTGGAGCCTGGGAAGCAGACCAAGGAGGGGCTGGATGACCTAGGGGGAAATGAGACACAAGCTCATATTTCAAAGGTCTTTGCTTGTCACGTTCACTTTCTCTGGGAAGTGCCCGTCCTCCATTATTCATCCGGCAGCCTCCAGGTCTCACTGGGACTTCTTAGAAGTCCTCGGAAACCTCTTGGTAGTATCATGGGTCTTAGGTCCCTAAAGTTTGTACATAGTGAAGAAACTATCCTTTTTAAAGGGCCCACCATTTGCCAAAACTCATGCTAGGGGCTTACGAAGAGTATGGACTTTCCTACACCACAAACATTAAGTCTGAATTTCAGGTCTACATGTCTAGTGGGGTGTGATACTGAGTAATGTGAATCTTCTCATCTGCGAAATGGGGGGTGACTAGTACCGCATGGACTGCCATGAGAATCAGCCCATTTCTTAGCATGATGTCTTACTAGGTAAGCGTCACTACACAGCATATATGAAGGTATTATCTAAAACTCATTTATGTCTCTGTTGACCCACCCTCCCTTCCTCCCACCCTCTCTTCCTTCCTTCCTTCCTCTTTCTTGTTTTGAGACAGGGTCTTGCTCTGTCACCCAGACTGAAGTGCAGTGGTACAATCAGCTAACTGCAGCCTTGACCTCTGGGACTCAGATGATTCTCCTGCCTCAGCCTCCCAAGTAGCTGTGACTACAGGCACACGCCACCACACCTGGATAATTTTTTGATTTTTTGTAGAGATGGGGTTTCATCATGTTGCCCAGGCTGGTCTCAAACTCCTGGGCTCAAGCTATCTGCCTGCCTTAGCCTTCCAAAGTGCTCAGATTATGAGCTACCATGTCCGGCCTGATTCTTTCAACAAATATATGTATAAAACTTTATTTTTAGTTTTTATTCTTTTAGCAACTGTGCGGTGTGAGGGCTGATAGACTCTGCTGCAGGAGTTGGTGAAACAGTGGGAGACCAAGCAGGATTTTGCTCTTGCCTTCATAAGTCTGAAATCTAGTGACAGAGTAATGGAGCTCATCAAAGATTTTTGGTAAACGACCAGATAGTAGATATTTTTGGCCTTGGGGAACAAAAGACAAAATTGTATTATGATGGCATCACTGTAACCCAAAGGGTGCCATGCAGCGGTGTAGAGTGAGGAGAGATCCACATAAGTTTCTGCAGCAAATGCTTCACTTGGCTATTGTAAAGTGCAAGCAGCCATAGATGATAAGTAATCAAATGAGCATGACTGTGTTCCAATAAAACTTTATTGAAAAACAAAACAGGTGGTAGGGGCTGGGCTTGGCTCATGGGTTGTAATCTGCTGACCCCTGGTAGAGAACTGGCCAAGACCATCAACAATGGAGCCAGCTGGCCTGGCTGAATCCCGACTCTACTAGCCTGTGGAGATTGAACAACTTATTTGTCCTCTCTGTTCCTCAGTTTCCTCATCGGTCATATGGAGGTGAAAATCGTACTCACATCAGAGGGTTGTTTGTTTGGATTAAAGGAAATAATATAGGCAGAGTGCTCAGAAAAACGATTGGCCTGTGGTGTGTACCAGTGTAATGCTAAGCGGTTAATTTTAGTCTAAGTGAGGAAGGTAGGCGTTCATTAATAATGTTCATGCCAAGCAGGATAAAATTACCACTGTTGTAAGTGCTGGAGTGGGATAAGGTCCTCGAGGGACTTCAGCCAATTTAGGGGCAATTGCTCAGATGTGCCCTCAGACCTTTTCTCCACTCCTTTGGGGCAGAAAACTGCTATAGTTGCCACTTCATTTTAATGTATTTTTATCACTTTTTTAGTTTTCTTTACTTGTTGTGGTCATGCTATATTGATATGTTTCTGGAAAAATTAGAAAAAGCACCTCACTCCAAGATAAATATGAGCTCAGTATAAAAACTATATACATGTCAGGAGAGGGGGCTCACGCCTGTAATCCCAGCACATTGGGAGACTGAGGCAGGTGGATCATGAGGTCAGGAGTTTGAGACCAGCCTGGCCAACATAGTGAAACCCTGTCTCTACTAAAAATACAAAAATTAGACAGGCATGGTGGTGTACACCTGTAACCCCAGCTACTCAGGAGGCTGAGGCAGGAGAATCGCTTGAACCTGGGAGGAAGAGGGTGTGGCGAGCCAAGATGGCACCACTGCACTTCAGCCTGGGCAACAGAGCAAGACTCCATCTCAAACAAAACAAAACAAAACAAAATGTAGAAGAAAAGAAACATCATGAAAAAAGGCTTCCTACTCACCGTGGTGTTTTTTGTTGCCTTTTTTTTGGGGGGAGCAGAGTCTGGCTCTGTTGCCCAGCCTGGAGAAAAGTGGCGTGATCTTCGCTCACCACAACCTCTGTCTCCCAACTTCAAGTGATTCTCCTGCCTCAGTCTCCTGAGAAGCTGTGATTACAGGTCTGTGCCACCATGCCTGGCTAAGTTTTTGTATTTTTAGTAGAGACAGGGTTTCACCTTGTTTGTCAGGCTGGTCTCGAACTCCTGACCTCAAGTGATCTGCCTGCCTTGACCTTCCAAAGTGCTGGGATTCCAGGCACAAGCCACTGTGCCTGGCTGCCTCTATTTGTTTTCTACAGACTTTTGGCTGTGCCTTCTTCAGGGATGGGATTATGCCTCTCTTCTTTGGATTCCCAGAGTGTAGCCCAGTGCCCAGCATGTAGTAGAGGTATACTAGCTTCCAAACAAAATTGACTATGGCATGTATTAGGTTGGTGCAAAAGTAATTGCTGCTTTTGCCATGATTTTTGTACCAACTTAATAGAAAAAGCTATAATAGGCCACGTGCAGTGGCTCACGCCTTAATCCCAGCACTTTGGAAGGCCGAGGCGGGAGGATTCCTTGAGCCCAGGAGTTTGAGACCAGCCTGGATAACATGGTGAGACCCCTCATCTCTACTAAACATACAAAAGATAAGTTGGGAGTGGTGATGTGTGCCTGTGGCCCCAGCTCCTTGGGGGTTTGAGGTGAGAGAATCACCTGAGCCTGGGAAGTCGAGGCTGCAGTGAGCCCTGAATATGCCACTGCAGTCCAGCCTGGGTGACAGGAGTGACAGCTTGTCTGTAAAAAGGAAAGAATAAACTATTTTATATTCATATATATATACACACATACACACATATATATGTGCACCAATTTCTTTTTTTTTCTTTTTTTTTTTTTTTTAGACAGAGTCTCGCTCTGTCACCCAGACTGGAGTGCAGTGACACAATCTCGGCTCACTGCAATCTCAGCCTCCCAGGTTCAAGTGATTCTCGTGCCTCAGCCTCCCAAGTAGCTAGGATTATAGGTGTGCATGACCACACCCAGCTAATTTTTGTATTTTTAGTAGAGTTAGGGTTTCGCCATGTTGGCTGGGCTGCTCTTGAACTCCTGACCTCAAGTGTTCCCCCTGCCTCGGCCTCCCAAAGTTCTGGGATTCCAGGTGTGAGCCACTGTGCCCAGCCTTTTATTATTATTTTTAATTGACACATAATTGTACGTATTTATGGGACACAGTATGATATTTTGATAGACATATACCTGTGTAATGACAAAATCAGAGTAATTATCATACCTATCATCTCATTTATCATTTTTATTAGCTATGAATACATCACTTCTCCACAAATCTAAAATTTACTTTTGGACTATGCTAAATTCTTCCTTAAGCACTTAACATATTCAGGGACATTATTTTGTTTTACACTGAGATGTCAGTTCACCCTTGTGCCTGGCCAGAATTTTAAAATTATTATAGAGAAGTATATTTTCATACTTAATAAGGACATTCCCTTATCATAAATATGTTTGCTACTTTATCTAAAATCTTTGCTTTTAATTATGAAAAGGTAGTATGTTCACTTAGTAAAAAACTCAGCACGATTGTAGTGTTTTTTTAAAGTGCTGAATTTGTTGAAAACAGACTCTGATTTGTAATGTGAAAGACACAGAACAGATTGGATACATTGGGGACTTGTTTGAAGACTCTTTGTTCCTCCACCCTGAACCCTCTTACTCAGGAGCTGAGTCTTGGCTTCCACAGGACTCCCAGGCTTCTGTGCTCGGACCTTTTCTTAGACAGTCTTGCTCTGCTGCCCAGGCTGGAGTGCAGTGGCACAATCTTGGCTCACTGCAACCTCCTCCTCCCAGCTTCAAGCAATTCTCCCACCTCAGTCTCCCAAGTAGCTAGGATTACAGGTGCCTGCCACCACGCCTGGCTTAATTTGTATTTTTAGTAGACACGGAGTTTCGCCAGGTTGGCCAGGCTGGTTTCGAACTCCTGACCTCAGGTGATCTGCCTGCCTCTGCCTCTTAAAGTGTTGAGATTACAGGCACGGTGCTCTGCTTGTGCTTGGACTTTTTAAGGGACTGCCTTAAATCCACTGGTTTTAGGGCAAACACACACGTTCTTAGGCTCTTAGTGGGGACCTGCCGCTGGGTGCACTGTCTCATGCTCCTGGGGTCCTCCTTTCCTTTCCTTGCCGCCCTCTGAGACCATGCTCTGTAACTGAGTTGGAGCTCACTGAGGCCCCTGGCTACTCAGCAAGTTCAGATATTTCAATAGCATGGTCTGTGATTCTATAACAGCCTTGAGAAATGCTTCCCTGCACTAGGGGAAGGATGGAAGCTGTTGACTCTTGGTAGATTCAGGCAGTGGTTGGGCAGGGCGAGGGAGGGAGCATTTTAGAGACTGTGCCTGGAGACTTCCCAGGTCTTCAGAAGAACAGCATTCATTTATTTAACAAATATTTGTTGGACATGTATTGTATGCCAGATATTATGCTTTTTATTTAATTTTTTTTGAGATGGAGTCTTGCTCTGTCGCCAGGCTGGAGTGCAGTGGCGAGATCTCGGCTCACTGAAACCTCTATCTCCCGGGTTCAGGTGATTCCCCTGCCTCAGCCTCCCGAGGAGCTGGGACTACAGACACGTGCCACCACATCTGGCTATTTTTTTTTTTTTTTTGTATTTTAGTAGAGACTGGGTTTCACCATATTGGCCAGGATGGTCTCGATCTCCTGACCTGGGGATCTGCCTGCCTCGGCCTCCCAAAGTGCTGGGATTACAGGCATGAGCCACCACCCTGGCTTGGTATTATGCTTTTTTTTATTTTTTATTTTTTATTTTTGTTTTTTAAAGACAGAGTCTCGCTCTGTTGCCAGCACCAGACTGGAGTACAGTGGCACGATCTCAGCTCACTGCAACCTCCGCCTCCCGGGTTCAAGCAATTCTCCTGCCTCAGCCTCGCAGGTAGGTGGGACTACAGGTGCATGCCACCACGCCCAGCTGATATTTTGTATTTTTAGTAGAGACGGGGTTTCAGCATGTTGGCCAGGATGATCTCGATCTCTTGACCTCGTGATCCGCCTGCTTCGTCCTCCCAAAGTGCTGGGATTACAGGCTTGAGCCGTTGTGCCCGGCCGTATTATGCTTCTTGTAGGAATATGCGAACAAGATAGACACTGGTTTCTGTCTTCACATGGTGGCCTGTGAGGGAAATTGACCATACATAAATGACACAACAAAGCTTGTGTTTGGGGCTGTAGAGTAACGGGGCACTGTAGTTGAGGGCTGAGAGAGCACCTTTCAGAAGAGGTGATCCCAAGGCAGAGACGTGGGAAATACGAGGAAGCTTGGCCAGATGGCTCACACTGCCACCGGAGGGAACAGTGTTGTGTGGTTTAGGAACTGTTGCAGGGCACCATCGCTGGAGCTGCGTGTCTAATGGAGAGATGAGGTCGGAAAAGCAGGCAGGGGGCAAACCAGGAAGGTCTCAATCCTGCCTGGGGGGCTGGATGTAGTGGCTCGTGCTTATAATCACAGCACTTTGGGAGGCTGAGGGGGGTGGATCACCTGCGGTCAGGAGTTTGAGAACAGCCTGGCCAACATGGTGAAACCCTGTCTCCACCAAATACAAAAATTAGCTGGGTGTGGTGGTGGGCGCCTGTAATCCCAACTACTTCAGAGGTTGAAACAGGAGAATTGCTTGAACCTGGGAGGCGGAGATTGCAGTGAGCCCAGCCGGGGGACTGTTCAAACAAACAAACAAAAATACTGCCTGAAGAGAAGTTTGGATTTCGTTCTAAGTGAGATGGGTTGCTGCAGAAGCCCTGCCCATGTTCCTTGGCATTGACGATTTCCTTGCATGTCGTTCATCTTTACTTCCAATTTCAAGCACCAGGCACTCTGTGCCTTGAGGTGTTCTCTGGCCACTGAAGACTATTTCTTCCAACCTTTGGGCAGATGGAAGTGCTAGGGATTTGATGTCCCCCTATCTCACCCTGCAGCAGCCTTCAACAAATAACAGCAGAGGTGGTGTATAAATGCCCCAGCTCCCTCACCCCTCAGGCAGGATTACTGAGGCATGTTGCACACTGTCTTCCAGAGCTCCCCAGTGGGATTGGACCTCATTGCCCATGGTGACAACTGCCCTTAAGTCCTCTTTTTTGGGCGTTCTTCCTTTCCTGTTTTCCCCATTCCTCTCTTAGTGTTTCCTGGATTCACCTCCTGTATGAACTACTGGTCATCACCTTGTGTCCTCATCTGAGGGCCTGTTTCCTCGAGGAATCAATCTAAGACAAATGGAAACCTGGGTGTTGAAGGACCTTGAACCGGGGTTGGCAAACTATGGTCTGTGGGCCAAATTTGGACTGTTTTTATGGAGTAAAGTTTTATTGGAACTTAGCTACACTCATTTATTTATTATTATTTATTATTGCTCATAGCTGTTTTTGCGCTACAGTGGCAGAGTTGAGTTGCTGGGTCCGAGACTAGATGTTCTACAAAGACGAATATATTTACTATCTGAGCCTCCATAGAAAAAGTGTGCTGACCCTGGGTCTTGAGGAGCAAAATGACATGATTTGATTTACTTTATTAAAGCATCACTCCAGCTACTATGTGGAGCATGGATTTGGGTTTAGGGGGCTTACGGTGACAGATGGGAGATTAGTGAGGTGGCCATCCCAGATGTCTAGGAGAGACCTAAAGTAAACAGATTTATGTATTTTGAAGTTAGAAACCACAGGACTTGTTGGTGGACTAGATTGGAAGAAGGGGCTGGTTAAGGGATGTGTTCTCGTGGTTCTTCCACACTCCTTTGAGAAATTGCTCCATTGATGACACAGGTTTTGCCTTCATCCTTCTGTGACTTCTCAAGTTGGCTAGGGGCCACCTCTGAGCTTCCACAGCCCCTGTTCTCATCCTTGCTTCATGTTCTTTTCTTGTGATCTTGCCTTAGATCACACAGATGAAACATGACAGGACCTGGACCTTAACACAGTTTGGCTCTCAATCCTTGCATGTCGTTCATCTTTACTTCCAATTTCAAGCAGCTGGCACTCTGTGCCTTGAGGTATTCTCTGGCCACTGAAGACTATTTCTTCCAACCTTTGGGCAGATGGAAGTGCTAGGGATTTGATGTCCCCCTATGAGATTTGATGGTTCTCATAACCATCACTGCCTTAATTTATCTGTGTAATCCTCAGACCTGCCACATAAGAGGTGCTCAGTGAGTGTTCACTAAGTAAATGATGACCAAGAACTCTTTGATTGGGTCCAAGCTGCTTATCCCAGTACTTTGCCATGGCTACCTCCCTCATTCCTCACCTGGCTTGCTCTCTCTAGTTGGCTGCTCCTATTTTATGGCCTAGACATGGAGCCATGGCAATGATGTGGAGCTAACAGGTGATACAGTAGCCATCATAACTTAATGAGTATGGGGCTCATGCAACCACAGGAGCCGAGGGCTGGCTGTGCACAGACAAATCATTTTCGGTGGGGCATCTGCTTCTGCTTGGACAGCTTGTGTGTGAAACATGGTCCAATTCTCCCAGGACATTAAAGGAAATGGAGGGGAGTACACAGGGAAACAGTGGTAAGCAGGGCCATCGCTCCGAGGTGGAGAAGGTCAGGCCATCTCAATCACGGATGCCCTCTGCCTTGCATCCTTGAATTTGTGAGACAGCCGCCCACTGCCTCTGTTGAGATTACATCATAAATTACTCAGGTGCAAGCAGACCAGAGATGAGAGCAGTCAGAGGCAGCCCAGACACCAAACAAGTGGTGTTGGCATTTGTAAAAAAAAATAAATAAATAAATCTGATGGAGATGAGGGAAGATTCTGGAAGTGGGTCAGCAGGTCCGAACAACAGAGAGGCCCACCAATAATGTCCTCGCTTGGCCTCCCCGGGGGTTGGGGTGTTCTTTCCCGCCCTCATCCCCCTCTCTCCTGCCTTTTTTCTCTCTTGCCATCTTTAAAAAACACACATAGGCAGAAATCAATCCATCAAATGTCATTACAGATTTATTAAGCCTGATGTAGAAAGACATTTAACAGTAACATCTCCAGAAAGCATAAAAAGAGCACTTCTCTTCAGTCTTGTGCTTTGAAAATCTAAATATATTTTTATCATATAAATAATTCTTTTCATGTTTAAGTGCATCTGTGTTTTTTTTTTCTTCTCTCCTTTAATTTTCATTTTTCAATTGGCCAAAGCAGAAGTTGACGTTGACTGAAATGAAGCCATTTGCAAAGCTAATGGTGTTGAGAGGCATGTCTCTGCTATTCTGTATCGGCTAGGTTTCAGAAAGGTGGTTCAATATCTGCAGCATTAAAATGAGGGACAGCCTCCAGCAAAATCATAATTGAACACACCCAGGTCCTTAATGTCAGCAGTTGGGTTTCCTGATGCAAATTACGATAAGGTTTCAGATGGAAACAGTCTATTTCCAATAACTGCTGAGTGGAAAAAAAAAAAGAGACTTTTTTTTCAACACAAAGGAAAGAGTTATCCTGTATAAAAATGTAAATAATATACTTATAGAAACCTTTTTGATGGAAATCAGGGGCTCCATACAACCTTGGCGAGTGTGTTGTTATTTTTTCACAATAGCTCAAAGAAGTAGTGTCTGTTATTTAGGGCTTTAATTACAGTTCTCAAAGTAGAATGATTTTCCTTAAAAAAAAAAACTCTTTAGATGCAAAAAATAATGGCTTTTGTGATATAATTTAAGGGTTTTCTTCGTCTCCACCATCGGAATTTATTTCTAGTGATAAAATTGTATTTAAAAAAAAAATTCCCCTTCTACAGATAATTTCAATGCTGCAGCATCACACACAGGCATACATCTTAAGTGCCTCCAAACAAAGTCATTTTATTCAGCAAGGGGCTGCTGTAAATGTTTCTTTTTGCTTGATTTGAATTAGGTGGGAGATCCAGATCAGATTGTTCATGATTAGGAGGCAGTACAGGATGGTGGCACCACAGGACAAAAAAGGGAGCACTTTTTCTGAAAATCCCTTCTTTTTTTTTTTTTTTGAGAGAGAGTCTCGCACTGTCACCCAGGCTGAAGTGCAGTGGTACCATATTGGCTCACTGCAACCTTTGCCTCCTGGGCTCAAGCGATTCTCTTGCCTCAGCCTCCCAAGTAGCTGGGACTACAGGCACGCGCCAGCATGCCCAGCTAATTTTTTTTTGTATTTTTAGTAGAGACGGGGTTTTGCCATGTTGGCCAGGCTGGTCTCAAACTCTTGACCTCAAGTGATCCACCTGTCTCGGCCTCCCAAAGTGCTGGGATTACAGGTGTGAGCCACCGCACCCAGCCTCCTTAGTTTTTTTCAAGCAGGAAAGCCATAATTTCCAGCTGGTTGTTTGTCTTTGGGCTGTGACAATGCAGCAAAGCCTTTGGAAATTTCAAATAGTGACTGCATTGAGAGCTAATATTCAGGATGATGGGAAGTAAACGAAATTCGGGCCACCTGAGGGAAGAATTTTCCAGATCCCAGAGAAGTGGGCATAGATGCCTATCTGTGATGAATCTGTTTGGCCACAGGGTGGTATAATCTTCCTAACAGAAAAGTTTTTTTTTTTTTTTATTGCAAGGACAATTTATAATCATCAAAAACAAGTGAAACATGGTTTTGATTAAAACAGCCTGTTGGCTCAATAATCTCTGTAATTTCAAAAGCATCCTTAATGCAGAAGAAGAACACCGCGATGTCAGGAATGGCCTGGGGCCCCATTACAACAGCAACCGAATAAATAAGGAGAAGAATCTTGAGGTCATAAAAACAAAATTAAGCTAATGTTTCAAATTTTGACAATTATGAATTCTTCCTCTAAGAAGACATTAAAAAAATTTTCAGGCACTATTAGATAAAATACAAAGAGAATAATTCTACATGGATGAGTTTGCAGTTTTCCCATGGGGTAAAGCATGCCTTTAAAGGAAAACTCTGAATTAGGACGTTGGTTCCTCCCTAGGTCCAGCAATTGGATGGGACTCATGCAGACAGACAAACTTGGTTCTTATAGTTTCTTTGTAAACTCAGATCTAATTCTTTCATAAGCTATTGAAAGAGAATGACCAGGAAAAAATTACAAGCATATTTTTTTCTATACAAAAGAATCCCCATTGTGGGCCAGTTTGGTAGGAAACAAACAAGCAAATATAACAAAATCTGTGTTCATACATGGCGATATAGTTAGTATATACAAGTATGTACAGTATAAAAATGCACGAAAGGCTTACGCTCCCAGCCATCCAAGCTGCATTGTACTCAAGGAAAACAGCCTGGTTTTCCTTCCTGGTATACAGGCAAATGTATTATATACAGCATGCAGGTGATAGAAAATTAGTGCGCTTGCACAGAAACATTCTAAAGGTATGGTTGCAGTCATTCTTCTTTGAAAATGACCAGTCTGCTTTCTGAATATAAAAATGTGTTTGCCTTTCTCTGCTGGCAAATAAACACTTTCTTTTAGTGCAAGGATGAATGTGATCCTTGAAGCTCGCTCTGACCCACTTCCCCTGCCTGTCCTTTCTAAAAGAAATTTTTTAAAAATCTAGAATTCATGCAAGGGAGCAAATATGTAACATAAATGTGTGTGATGTCATGTTTCCCAAAAAGGTATAAAAGTTCCGTAGAGCAAGAACTGGTTGGCCATTAAAAAGACTGTATGATCACCTAACTTCTTCATTTTAAAGGGGTTTAGAAGTTTATGATTCATGCCAACAGTGCCTGGCTGTTAGGAATCAAAGTCAGAAGGGATTAGAAAGGACATCATCAGGAGATCAAAAAGTATATTGTAACCCAAGATATTGTGACATTTAGGAACCCTGAGCCAAATGAGAATTGTATGTTAGCTTTTTTGACTTGCATTGTACATTTTAGCATCTGATGTGTTCGAAAGCTCAAGTATTGTCTTCCAAAACTGGAATGTTTCTGTAATATTTATTTCAATGCACAATGGGCACCATGTTTACTTCTCTGAAGACTGGTTGAACTTCGTATACTTAAAAAATATACATACACATCTATCATTCCTGAATGTTATATGGGTCATTTAGAATGTTAAAATATTGGCTGGCTGCGGTGGCTTACACTTGTAATCCCAGCACTTTGGTAGGCTGAGGTAGGCAGATCACAAGGTCAGGAGTTCAAGACCAACCTGACCGACATGGTGAAACCCCATCTCTACCAAAAATACCAAAAAAAAAAAAAAAAAAATAGCCGGGTGTGGTGGTGCATGCCTGTAGTCCCAGCTACTCAGGAGCCTGAGGCAGGAGAATCTCTTGAACCTGGGAGGCAGAGGTTGCAGTGAGCTGAGATCATGCCATTGCACTCCAGCCTGGCTGACAGAGCAAGACTCCATCTCAAAAAAAAAAAAAAAAAAGTGAAAATATTACTGTGTAAAGTCTTCACATTTGAGACATAATTGTATGATTGTTCTAATTCTGTTAATACTAGCCATTGGCAGGGGATTGATATCCAAATGTAGATTTCAGTTCAAGACAATTCAGTGAACACACTGAAATTTATTTTCCAAAAGAGTTGAATGGAGTGGTTAGATTTTTTTTTTTTAGTAATGCCTTTGTTCAAATTTTTCAACTTCTCCTGGGGTTTCTCACCAAAAAGTTATTTCTTGTACTTCCAAAAGCTGTTTTAAGCAAATAAACATGATACAAAAGGCTGTATTTAATCTATCTTTTTCAAACAGCCGGTATTTTAAAAGGCTTTAATAATAATCGTATGGCTGTTGGTAAAATCATTTGCATGCCGAAGGATATCAAGTCAGGATGTCATTCCTTGGAAGAGCCATTTTACTCGGAATATATTGTTCCAAAGGAAATGGACAGAGTCCTGTTGCAGAAATAGCGTTCCACCTGGTACTAGCATTTTAAAACAGTCCTATTCTAATTCATCACACAGTTTTCCCTGAAGCTTTGGGCTGCCTTGTGCATGAATAATTTTTGGAGAAACACCCACGCCCGTTAGCCCATTGTTCGTAACTATTGGAAGAAGATTAACTAGAGCCTGAAAATTGTATATCTGCGTATGCCTCTGAATCTGTCACAGGGAACCAAAGGAGATAAGTGGCTTTTACTTTGGATGAAGAGGTAAAATTCCCCCGTAGAAATTCTAAAGATGATTCACAAGTTTCAAAATGTTTAATGCTTTCCTACAATGGAAACATGTCTCTCTGTCTGGGGGGATGGAAATTTGTATCTCTTTCTCTAGCTCAATCTTTGTCTAAAAGCATTTCATAGATATTTTGAGAAAGTGCCACATAGAGGAAAGGAGAAAATGAAATTAGCATTTTAACATCTTACAAGGGGAAAAATACACGAAAAGTTCAGTTGCGGTTTCTTTTTTCCCCAATGCATGTTTGAAATAGATACTGTTATTGTTCCTTAGAACTACATATGTGCATGTTTTAAAGCCTTTAATATATTTCCTTATTGTTGTTATTATTTTTGCATTCATCTGCGTCTTACTATCCTTGTTGCAGAGAAGAGAGGATGTGAAAAATGACATTTGGGTTTTTTTTTTTTTTTTAAACAAAAGCATTTAACAAGTTAAAAAAATGAAACTCAATGAAAAAGAAAAGAAGGTTTGAACACAGTCAAATAACCTGAGAAGTGACAGATGGAAAAGGAACAGAATGCGAGCACCTTGTAAGGCCTGTAATCTTTGGATTTACTATGAAAAGTTTCAGAATATCATTGACTCTTACTGCCACATTGTCCATAGACCCTGGAAAATAACAGTGAAATTCATATGTATACACATGTATATGAATACACACACACATACATGCACACTGTCTTCACACACCCCTCCTCACCACTTAACCAGAGTTACATAAATGCTTCTCAGCTATGTCATTGCATTTGTCATTGCATTTCAGCTAAGTTCGGCGGCTTGCGCCTGTGACGTTAATTATGCAAGATTCAGACAACCAAGCAGGCATATTTTGGGGGTGAGTTTTAAGAAATCTGTGACCTGAAAGAAATTCTGTGGGGACTGTCTGGGCTATCCCATTTATTCCATGATTATATTCTGTTTTTAGGTCTTGACCTATTTTTAAGCTATTTCCTCTCTGTATGCTTTTCAGAAAAAAAAATCCTTATTCTGAAATACTAATATTTTGATTCTACATGAACTCTGCCCCTCAAATGTCTTGCTGTCAGCTCTCTTTAGGAGCTGTTGTAAAACATCAGGAAGGCCAGGCTGTTGTGTGAAGTGTTTACTGTTGTATCCCATGGTGCCTAGGAGAGTGTCGCACATAATAGGTACCCAATAATATTTGTTAAATGAATTTGCTAAATAAATATAATTTCCTGTTGTGCCCTGTGCCACCAGTGCTTTGCAACATGCTGTATATCTGGAGGATTTGCTCAACTACAAAATAAGGCCAAATACATAACATTTAAATATTGACATATGCATTTTTAAATGGACATTTCAATTTGCCGCTGGTTGGTGGTCTTAGCTGGAAGGAGGGATGGGGAAGGAAAGGCAATCTCTTGCTCTCGCTGATACCAAGAGGTGGTGGCAGAATGGAGATACTTGAGGGTAATTTGCATTATATTTGCATGTCATCCTCCTTTCCAATTCTAAAGTTCTCACTTATCAGAACTGTGTTTTATTCAGGGAAAAGAGAGCAGTGGTATGAAGGTAGATACAGACATTCTCCTGATTTCATGTTATTTAGTTTTTCTCCTCCAGAAAGAAGTTTCTAGAAGCCTCAGAGGGTTGGCCAAACGAAGACAGGCCTGGCCTCTAGGAATATGCTGAGATCCGAGTGTATGCCCCAGTGCCAGCCCAGATCTTGTTTTTTAAGGTGAACATTAGCAGCCTTCCCTCAGTAGTGACATGCATGGTTGCCAGGCGGCAATCCATGAGTCTTACCAAATTTATCAATATTTTCGTCTCTCACCTCCCACCCCACCCCACCATAGAAATTGCGCTAACAAACTATATCAATTATATGTTGAAGCAGATGGTTTATTTTTTTCATTCTTAGAAGGGAAACAATTTCCATGGAGTTGGGAATTGTATCGATCCCCCCACCCCCTGTTGGAGCAAGGGCTCAAGAATCCGCTTTGGATGGTTGCGGTGGAATCTGAATTATGTAACTTTGGCCTAATAACCCTGGATTGGAGCAGGCAGTTTTAAACAGCTTCAAGAACCCCAATGCTAATGCATTGATGTTCCTTTAATAGAATTTCCTTGTTGAAGGACGGTGCTCAGTAGAGTCCAGTCCACCCTTCAATCTTAACCCATCCGAAGACTGTACCTTTCCAGTCGAGCTCCATTCATTTCTGGTTGAATAGGTTAAGCAAAGACAGACCTCGCTGTTCTCAATTCCCTTTATGATCCTCCCATCATAAAAAATAATATCAGCACCTTGCTTTTCATGTCAGAACTACATTTGAGCCGCTACTCCCTATGCCCATGAGTAAATCCCATAAAAGCCGCCCCGTTGTACTGTTGCTATTTTTCCTTGTGGGTGATTGATTGATGGATGAGTGCTGACACTTCAATGAAGCTATTTCGACTGCCATCTCAATCCGATGATGTGAGGGGTATATTTTCTGTCCATGCCTCATTACTTCAGAATGACATTCCTGGAACTTCATTTACTTTTTCCCTCCTTCCCCGAAGCGCCATATTTTTTCCCATCTAGGTTATGCATGCCATAAAAAAAGCAATTTGCTATTATATGTGGCATAAGGGCAACACTTTCCCTAGGAGGTAAATAAGAAGTTTTTTTTTTTTAATCCCAGTGTTGAATTTAGGGATCATGTCAAAATTTCCAAAACAATTCCAACAGGCAGCCTCCTTGAGAAACTGTGAGGAAGAGATATTTGGCTTCATTTTGTCAGTGTTGAGTTTTTTAAAAAATAACCTTGGTAATTAAAGCAACAAGAGAAAATATTCTTTTGTTTCAGAATCATCTAGTTCCTAGTGTTGTGCCTAGAATAGTATAAATATTTCACCATAGCTGAGTAGCAATTTACCACATAATCCAGACTTATTTGTCCTGTGAGAATAAGGAAATTCATTGTTTAAATGCAATGATGGATTTATCTATTATAAGTTGCTTTCAATTGTATAGAAAATGTTCAGCTAGAGTAAACAGATCCATCCTTGCATCTCCAAACTGTGCACTAGGTATGCAAGACTTTCAGTATTAAAACATGCTCTTAGCTTTTCCAAGTTGACTTAAGACCTGATTTTAATCTGTGTAATACAGTATTCCCGTTAATAATAACGTATAATTAAGACATCCGTTAAAAATCCATAATGTTAATTTAATGGAGAAAATCTAATACAGTTCTATTGGAATTTTTACGTTAAATTAACTTTAACGGGCTTTTAATGGATGTCTTAATTAGATCTCATTATTAACGGGAATATTCCACAAATTAAAATTGGGCCCTCAAAGTTTTAATGAAAAAAGTTGCGGGAACACATTTAAAATGGACACCCTATTTCATGCTTTCTGTTGCTTCTAAAGCTAAGTGGCGTTTTAGAGCCCGCAAATAACAAGTCCTCAGAAAGGGATTCCCAGAAAAGGCTGTGTGGAACTTTCCACCCTGCAATGATGTCATCTCGAGTTCTCTCAGATTCTGCACTTCATCAATTCTCCCAATTTGCAGTTCTCATACGACAGTGGTGCATGCTTGAAACTTTTTTTTTTAACCAATCAAGATAGTGATGATGATCAAGGTGCTCACCACTGCATGGGAACAGTCTTTGGCAGCAACATGGTTAAGCTTAACTATTTGAACAAGTTTCACAGAAGATGAACATTGTTCAGGGGTTTTCTTGGCTCAAACTCTGGTTTAACATAATAATTCTTCTACTTTGTAGTGATTAATGGCCCCCGAGTGCAGGGGCAGGACTGGGCAATCCAGGTGCAACCGTAATTGTTACACTGAACAGAAACATTTCCTTAAGACAAACGTTCCCAGAGGGGTTATAAATAGGAAATGGACATTACCATGAAAAGTAAGCCTCCAAGTGTCTACCTCAAGTGTAGCCCACGTGGACGTTAAACTATGAAGACTTATACTCCCTCTCGTACCCACTTTCCTGTTACAAACTGACAAAATAAGTACATCAATGTTCTCAGTCATTACTTCGGTGGCACTTTGTTTTCTTGTGACAGTGAAAAGGGTACTGTAGAGAGGAGACAGACCCATTGCAGTTTATCAATGAAAATCTAATATCGCCCATAAGCAGAGAAGTGGAAATCAATACTTCATTACCAAATTGTTAGTGAGGATGAAGAGAAATGGCTGGGGTGATTTTTTTTTTTTTTGGCAGTCTTCTCGGAGCCAGGGTGTCAGGAGGAGTTCAATGAGTTCAATGTCAGAAGCAGGATGGTGCAACGAAGAAGGGTTCAGTGTGAGGGGATCCAGGCTGGAAAGTGGAAACTAAGGCATTCGTCCTGTAACGGGAATCAGAACAACAGAAAAAGATGCATTATTTTCTGAGGTGTAGCCCAGGTGATTCTTCCCCGGGGTAATCCGCTTGCCCATCTCCACTACTTTATCGAATGTTCTGAATAGAGTCATAGTTATATAACCAGACTGTGGAACATGAAAAGGAGGAGTCAACTTCAAGAAAAAACTATTTAAATACCATATGTTCTCACAAGTGGGAGCTAAACACTGAGCACACATGGACATAAACATGGGAACAACTGGGGCAGGGGAGGAAAGAAGGAGGGAATGAGTTGAAAACTACCTATCAGGTACTATGCTCAGTGCCTGTGTGATGAGATCCATACTCCAAAGCTCAGCATCATGCAAAATTCCCATGCAACAAACTGCACGTGTACCCCTGTATCTAAAATGAAAGTTGCAATATTTCTTGTTCTATTTTTTTTTTTTGGAGACAGGATCTCGTTCTGTCACTGCACTTGTGCAGTGGCATGATCATGGCTCACTGCAGCCTCGACCTCCCAGGCTTAAGTGATCCTCCTACCTCAGCCTACTGAGTAGCTGGAACCACAGGCACATGCCACTATGCCTGATTAGGTTTATTTTTTATTTTGTAGAGCCTGTGTTGCCCAGGCTGGTCTCAGACTCCTGGGCTCAAGCAATCTTCCCACCCCAGCCTCTCAAGGTGCTGAGATTACAGGCGTGAGCCACTTTAGACTGGCCAAAAAGTTGCAACTTTAAATTAAAAAAAATTTTTTTAAACTCTAATTTGCGGAATGGGTGATATTTTTATTTTGTAATGGGTTGGGGGATAAGGTTTTAGTTAATTTGCTTTGGAATTAGGAAAAAAATACACCCATGTTCATAGCAACGGTATTCACAATAGCCAAAACTCAGAAGCAACCCAAGTGTCCAGCGGAGGAATGGATAAGCAAATGTGGTATGTACATGCAATGGAATACATTACTCAGCCCTAAAAAGAGAGGAAATTCTGACGCATTCTACAACATGGATGAACCCTGAGAACATTATGCTAAGTGGAAATAAGCCAGTCACAAAAAGAAAAATGCTATATGGTTATACCTCTATAAGGTATCTACAAGTAGACAAACTCACAGAAACAGAAAGGGGAATGGTGGTTGCCAGGGGCTGGGGATGAGGTGGAAAAAACGAGAATTCTTGTTCAGTCAGTACAGAGTTTCAGTTTCATCTTTTGTGAGATGAAAAATCTGTAGATGAATATTGTTATGTTTGCACAACAATCTGAATGTACTTAAAGCCACTCAACTGTGCACTTAACAGTTAAGATGATAAATTTTATGATATGTGTATTTTACTGCAATTAGAAATAAAAATACATAATGTATGATTTTTTCTGTATAAAGCTTTTTGAAAAAACAAACAAACAAAAAAACCCATTAACCTATGGTCATACCAGACAGAGAAAGCTCTCATTCACATTCTGCTGTATTTCCTTCTAGTCTTTTCTTTTCCCACGCTTTTTTTTTTTTTTTTCTGAATCGGAGCCTCGCTCTGTTGCTCAAGCTGGAGTGCAGTGGTGCGATCTTGGCTTACTACAACCTCTGCTTCTTGGGTTCAAATAATTCTCCTGTTTCAGCCTCCAGAGTAGCTGGGATTACAGGCATGCATCACCATGCCCGGCTAATTTTTGTATTTTTAGTAAAGATGGGGTTTCACCATGTTGGCCAGGCTAGTCTTGAACTCCTAACCTCAAGTGATCCGCTAGCCTTGGTCTCCCAAAGTGCAGGGATTACAGGTGTGAGCCACTGTTTCTGGCCTTCCCACACATTTCATTAGGTTTGCACAGTTGTATATGCTGACTATATGATGCACTTGTCTGGACATATTTTTTCACTGGAAAGCATCAGTATAAACAGCCATAGAAGTTCTATTACATACATTATAATAGTTTATGATACTGTGATAATGTAATATTGAACATGTAATGTTTGTAATTTTTATTCAATAATACATAACACTTGATGAACATCTTTGTGTTTCAAGCTTTTCTGTATGCTGGAATATTTTCAAGGGCTTGAATTCTTAAGCATGAAATTCTTGTCAAAAGACAGGAACATTTTTGTGGTAGGGAAGTGCTACGTAGTAACAGGGTGATTTTTCTTTCGAAGAACTTTGCTCTGGATTACTGTGTGGAAAGCATGCAATTTCCTTTAGCCCAATCTGAATGGAGTTTCTTGTTTATAGCTTGTTATTTAGTAGTAGTGTTCATTTTAGTGAGAAAAAAACATTGAACCTAAGTATAATTCGTCTTTTTAGAAAAGGAAAGCTTCCATATTTTTAGTAGAAGGATAAAGGCAAATTGAAAATCAGATGACATTTGATATGTGTAGAGAAATTATGCACAAGATAATCATAACAGACATTTAAAACTATTCCTTGGTAAGGAATAGTATGACTGCAGTACTAGCAACCAGTTATTCTGTATCTGCCAAATTCCAGTCACTTTATACACATTACTGTTAACTCTTGAAATAATCTCATTTTAAAAAAAGCAATAAAGGCTAGGCATGGTGGTGCACATCTGTAATCCCAGCACCTTGGGAGGCAGAGGCTGGTGGATCACATGAGGCTATGAGGTCAAGATCAGCCTGGTAAACATGGCGAAACCCTGTCTCTACTAAAAATACAAAGATTAGCCAAGCATGGTGGTGCACATCTGTAATTCCAGCTCCTTGGGAGGCAGAGGCACGAGAATTGCTTGAACCTGGGAGGTGGAAGTTGTAGTGAGCTGAGATCGCACCATTGCATTCCAGCCAGAGCAACAGAGCGAGACTGTCTCAAAAAAAAAAAAAAAAAAGAAGGGAGAGAGAGAAACAGAGATAAAAAAGTAAGTCACTTGTTCTAGGGTTCACAGCCTATAAAAAGCAGAGGATGGCTTTAAATTTAGCCCTTCCCACTCTGAAGCTTCCAAGCTCATGACATGCACTACCCTACCTAGATTACAGGTAAATGCCTTGATCACCATCAGTGGAGAGAACCATTTCCATTTGACATTAGACGTGCACTTGAGAGAAAAAGGGTCCCTGGCAGTCTTTGTTTTGAATGGGTCGGGACCCTCTGGCAGGTCTAGAAGCTTGAAGGAGGATGATCATGTGGTTGGAAGAAGAGAGATTGGTCAAAGAAAAAGTGGAGGCCAGAAATTGGTGGACTTTTGGAAATTGCAATGGCATCACACTGTGAAACAAGAGTGAAGTCCTGGCTGAAGGGTGCTGTTTCATACCAAGTCTACTGGAGGTTGACGTTGTCTCCTCTTTGACCATGATATTAATGTGATACCAATTTCATGGAAGTTTGTATTTTTATTATCACTTCTTTGAAGTGGCTCCAGATTAGTTCAACACCCAGACTTTTCTAGCTGGGTTTCTCTTAGGGCAAAGTTTGCCCTGGGAATGAAAGCAAGGAGAAAGAAAATAATGACTTTATTATGGTTCCTTTCTTGGAATTTCACAACACACATTAACATATTAAGGACTCTGAGAAGTCCTGCAATTAAAAGCAAACCAAACCATAGTGTATTTTATCTTAACCCAGTACTTGCCAGGTTTATTTCATAATTTTTTTCTTTCCTATATAAGACTCACAAATATACCTGAGTGTTGTTTGCTGAAAAACACCTTCATGACAGATTTTTTGTTTTTTAATTTTTTAATTAAAAATGTGTTTTGTTTTGTTTGGCGTTGGGGGAGGTGGGGGACAGGGTCTCGTTCTGTCACCCAGGCTAGAGTGCAGTGGTGCAATCACAGTTCACTGCAGCCTCGACCTCCTGGGCTCAATCCATCCTCCCACCTCAACCTCCTGAAAAGCTGGGACTACAGGTGTGCACCAGCACACCCGGCTAATTCTTTTGTATTTTTTTTTTTTTTATAGACAGGGTTTCGACATGTTGTCCAGTCTGGTCTCGAACTCCTGAACTCAAGCAATCCACCCACCTCAACCTCCCAAAGTGTTGGGATTACAGGTGTGAGCCACCGTGCCTGGCCAAATTATTTCTTATATTAAAAGAAGAGTAAAAACCTTGTTTCTCTCTGTGCCTAAAGAGGAGATCCTGGCAGATAATTAAAACTGAAAAACGAAGGGAAGGGGAATAAGAAAACTGTTGTTCCTTTCACCACCATGTAATGTCCCTCTTTGTTTCTTATGGTCTTTGTTGCTTTAAACTCTGTTTTATCAGAGATGAAAATTGCAGCTTGCTTTTTTTTTTTCTCTCCATTTGGTTGGTATGTCTTCTTCCCACTGTTCAGAATGAACTGCATAGACCGGATTGAGAAAAAAAGGAAGCAGATGCTCTCAGTCGCCACTCAAATGGTAGTTGAGGCTGGGCTTTGCTGCTGCATTTTTTTTTTCTGGTATGTTGAGCTACTACTACAGAAATAAAATGGAAATAAATAAAAAATTTAAATTACATATCTAAAAAGTTCTTGGCAGCATTCATTAAGTAGTTTGTGAGGGACAGCCAGGCGAAGAGATGTAATTATTTTTGTATTAATTACAGAGTCACCAGCAGATGCGTAGAGTGATGTGTGCTTTAATTTGGCCAGCCTTTCTCATCCCCTGGCTCAGCATTTTGGCGGGTCCTGCTCTTCTTGCCATTGCTCCATCCTCTCTCTTCACTCTCCATTGTTGTTCTTATGCGACACTCCCGTTTTTAGGGCATACCTTGTGGTTGCGACAAGGGGGCACTGCTGACATTTAGTGGTGAGGGGCTGGGAATGTGAGGTACCTTGCAATGTGTGGGACAGTTTCACATAAGGTGGGGTCGTCCCTCATCCTGCACCCATTTGTTATTTTTTTCATTATTACTATTTTTTTAGGAGATAGGGTCATGCTCTGTCACCCAGGCTAGAGTGCAGTGGCGCCATCATAGTTCACTGCAGCTTTGATCTCCTGGGCTCAAGTGAGCCTCCTGATTCAGCCACCCGAGTAGCTGGTACTATAGGCGCATGCCACCACACTAGGTTAATTTTTAAGTTTTTTATAGAGATGGAGTCTCTACGAAAAGACCTGGGTTAGCTGGGCACGGTGGCTCATGCCTGTAATCCCAGCACTTTCGGAGGCTGAGGCGGACGGATCACCTGAGGTCAGGAGTTCGAGACCAGCCTGGCTAACATAGTGAAAGCTCGTCTCTACTAAAACTACAAAAATTAGCCAGGCGCCTGTAATCCCAGCTACTTAGGAGGGTGAGGCAGGAGAATCGTTTGAACCCAGTAGGCGGAGGTTGCAGTGAGCCGAGATCCCACCATTGCACTCCACCCTGGGCAACAAGAGTGAAACTCCGTCTGAAAATAAAAAAAAAAAACAAAACCTGGGTTATGTTGCTCATGCTGGTCCTCAACTCATGGGCTCAAGTGATCCTCCCACTTCAACCTCCCAAGGTGTTGGGATTACAGATGTGAGCCATTGCTCTCAGTCTGTACCATTTTTGAAAATACCTCTGCAGACCAGTGTTTTTCAAACTTGGCACTGTTAATATTTTCAGCTGGATAGATAATGCCTTGTGGTGGGCCTGCCTGTCTGTGCTTTGTAGATATATTCAGCCGCACCCCTGGCCTCTACCCACTAGATGCCAGTAGCATCTGCTTTACCCTGAGTTGTGACAATCAAAGTTGTGTCTAGACATTGTCAAATACCCATTGGGGGTGGAGGACCAAATTGTCTTTGGATCAAAACCTTTTTATAATTATCTGAGGCTAGAACTTAACTCTGTTTTACATGTAAACACAAAGTCTTTTCTGCACAGTTTAACACACACTGTGATTTCCAGAAATAAAGCTTATCTGACAAAGAGAACCTATACTTTGCTTTATTTGGAATTTAATGAGAGTTATTTGCCAATTTAGAAAATCAAGTCATCTTTGTATTACTGTTTATGATACTCAAGATGTCCATTCAACCACCCATATTGTTTTGCATTTACCACTGCCATGTTCACGGTGAATCTACCTGTGGCACACATCTGACTGCCTCATTCCATCTTCTAGGATGTCATTACTCTGAGGGTGGTCCACATAACAGCAGTATTGGTATCGCCTAGAGATCGTCAGAAATGCAGAATACAGGGCCCGCCCCAAGCTGCTGATTTGGAATCTACATTTTAACAAGATGTTTGGGTGAGTTTTATACATGCTTGAATCTACATTTTAACATTTTGTTTGGGTGAGTTTTATACATGCTTGAGTTTGAGAAGCCCTGTTCAGGTGCATTTTTGTGCCTCAATTTTCTCCTTTTTTTTTTTTGAGATGGAGTCTTGCCCTATCGCCCAGACTCTGAAGTGTAGTGGCACGATCTTGGCTCACTACAACCTCTGCCTCCTAGGTTCAAGTGATTCTCCTGCGTCAGCCTCCCAAGTAACTGGGATTACAGGTGTGAACCACCACACCTGGCTAATTTTTGTATTTTTAGTAGATATGGGGTTTCACCATGTTGGCCAGGCTGGACTTGAACTCCTGATCTCAAGTGATCCTGGGCCTCCCAAAGTGCTGGGATTATAGGCGTGAGCCACTGTGCCCTTCCCCTTTCTTTTTCATTAGATGATTTCTTTTTGCATTTTGTGTGTAGGCTGGCCGCCTGATCTAGGACTTTTATTTAAGAATTGTAAAAGGAAGTTATAAAATGCTTGTCCTAAAATGTCAACAGTGGGTCTGCAAAGGTGGAGGACCTCTGCTCCCCACAAACTCTTTCTAGGCAGGATCTTCCAGTTCTGAAACTTGAAATATCATCTGTGAGCTGATGACTGTGAGTTCCAGATCTGAACATCCAACTGGCTTCTTGGCATCTCTCTGTGAAGACCTCACAACTACTTCAATAAAACCTTTCCCCAAACAGGGTGCTTACATTCCCCATCCCTATTCTGTTCCCCTCCATGTTCCTCCAGGAAATCAAACCTCAAATGACTCAATTTTTCCAGCCAAAAAGTTGGGTCATCTTTGACCGTGCCCTCACTCCTCCTTCACATCCAATGGCTCACCATGACCCTTGTCACAAAATTCCTCCAAACTCTATTTCCATTGCTGCCTGCCACGGTGCACACAGTTCAGGCCTGTGCGCATCTGCCCTGGCTGGCTGTGGTATTCGCTCGCTAGGCTGCGTTAGTCCACTTGCTATCCTTCTGATAATTTTCCATATAGCAAACAAAGTGAGCTTACAAAATCTTAAGTTGAAGAGGTCACTCCCCATTCCAGCTGAGAATCTGTCAATGGCCTCTGTGGCACTTAGAAAAAAGGCAAACTTGTTTGTTTGACTTATTTATTTATTTATGACAGAGTTTTGCTCTATTGCCCAGGCTGGAGTGCAGTGGTGAGATCTCGGCTCACTGCAACTTCTGCCGCCTGGGTTCAAGCAATTCTTCTGCCTCAGCCTCCCGAGTAGCTGGGACTACAGGCATGCGCCACCACGCCCTGCTGAATTTTTTTTTGTATTTTTAGTAAAGACAGGGTTTCACCATATTGGCCAGGCTGGTCTCAAACTCCTGACCTTGTATTCTGCCCAACTCAGCCTCCCAAAGTCCTGGGATTACAGGCATGAGCCACTGCACCCGGCCAACAAACTTGTTTTAAATGTCCTGCTTGATCTGGCCTTGCCATCTCTCTGACTTCAGCTGGGTCCCTCTGCCACTTGACAATATATCCTGAGAACACCGGCCTCGGTCTCTGCAGGTGCTGATCCCTCTGCCTAGGATACTCTTCTTCCCATTCCTTGTTTAGCCAGCACCTTTTCATCCTTGAAGTCTCAGTTTAAATGTTGCTTTCTGAGAGAAGTCTTCTCTTGCCCATAGGACTTGGCTACATTCTTTTACACACACACACACACACACACACACACACACGCACACACAGTTTCACTCTTGTTGCCCAGACTGGAGTGCAATGGTGCAATCTTGGCTCACTGCAACCTCTGCCTCCCGGGTTGAAGCGAGTCTCCTATCTCAGCCTCCCGAGTAGCTGGGATTACAGGCATGGACCACCATGGCTGGCTAATTTTGTATTTTTAGTAGAGATGGGGTTTCTCTATGTTGGTTAGGCTGATCTTGAACTCCCGACCTCAGGTGATCTGCCTGCCAGGGCCTCCCAAAATGCTGGGATTACAGACGTGAGCCACTGTGCCTGGCCAATTATATTCTTTTGTTATAATCTTGCATTAATCTTTTACACTGTCCTTATAAGACTTATTGCAGTTTATAATCACATCATCATACACATAATTTTTAGTTTAGCATCTGCCTATGTAAACTCTAGGAAGGTGAGAGTTTGATCACAGCACCGTCCCAAGCATAAAATGTCTGTCACAGAGTGGGTACTTGATAAATATTTTTTGAAT
This sequence comes from Cacajao melanocephalus, assembly GCA_963573385.1. Taxonomy (NCBI): domain Eukaryota; kingdom Metazoa; phylum Chordata; class Mammalia; order Primates; family Pitheciidae; genus Cacajao; species Cacajao melanocephalus. The sequence goes on along the minus strand of CAUYLG010025970.1, from coordinate 521 downwards.
GTATGAAGTTCTGAAGACACTAATTTGAAGCCTTTTTTTTTTTTTTTTTGAGATGGACTCTTGATCTGTCTCCCAGGCTGGAGTGCAATGGTGCGATCTCAGCTCACTGCAACCTCTGCCACCCAGGTTCAAGCAATTCTCCTGCCTCAGCCTCCTGAGTAGTTGGGATTATAGGTATGTGCCACAATGTCTGGCTTTTTGTACTTTTAATAGAGATGGGGTTTTACCATGTGGGCCAGGATGGTCTTGAACTCCTGACCTTGTGATCCACCTGCTTCAGCCTCCCAAAGTGCTGGGATTACAGGCATGAGCCACCTCGCCCAGCTGAAGCCTATCTTTTCTGGCATGGAAACCACTAAGGGTTTTAAAGTGTTTATCACTAGGAGAGAGATCCAAGATGGCCGATTAACAACAGCTCAGGATTGTAGCTCCCAGTGAAAGCGCAGAGAGCGAGTGGACGCTGCACTTTCAGACGAATTTTTGTTGCCCACAGACTAGGAGATTCCCGGCGGAGGAGCCAC
>CAUYLG010025968.1:0-12159 GCA_963573385.1 Cacajao melanocephalus | reverse complement strand
GGCTGTGCTTGCTGTGAAACTCTCAGTCCTCAGCACTTCCAATTGCTGTTCTCCTTGTGGGGATGGGACCAGCCGAGCCCGACTCAAAGGGCATCCCGTCCCGTATACCCCGCACTGAGAAGTGCCGTGCCGGGGCGCCGGCAAAATAGCCGCGCCGGCCAAAAGAGTCACGCTGGTGAACCGTGTGGCTCCTCTGCTGGGAATCTCACAGTTTGTGGGCCACAAAAATTCGTGTGAAAGTGCAGTGTCCACTCACTCTCTGCACTTTCACTGGGAGCGACAATCCTGAGCTGTTGTTAATCGGCCATCTTGGATCTCTCCCCAGTTTTTTTGTATTTTTAGTGGAGATGGGGTTTTGCCCTGTTGGCCAGGCTGGTCTCAAACTCCTGACCTCAGATAATCCACCTACCTTGGCCTCTCAAAGTGCTGGGATTACAGGCATGAGCCACCATGCTCAGCTAGGAACATTTTTCTGAAATGTTACTCTGACCTATCCAAACAGTCAGTGGAATCTTATTTATTACTTAATTATATTCAAATTCTTTAGCATTCAAGAAATCATTCATGACATGATCCTAATAATTTTCTAACATTATTTCTCATTAATTATTACAAATAGCCAATATATCTGTTACATTTTCTGTGCTTTCACATATAGTTTGGCTTCATCTAAGCAAGACTATTTGCTCAGGGAAGGCAAAGTGTTCAGAGTTGTGGGAGACAGTGGGAGAGGTGGCAGGGATGAAACCTGTTACTAGATTAGTCTACTAGGCTGGGCCTAGGAGTGTAGACAGAACTACTATGAAAGGAGTTTTTCAAATGGTCAGGCAGGCATGGTAGACAAATAGGAAAGAAATATTTAGTTCCAGTTCATTGAAAATATCTGTTAATAGGGTATTTTAGCCCTCAAATATATATATTTAAATATATAATATTTTTAAAAATATATTAAATATATATTATATTAATATATATTATTAAAATATATATGTATGTATATAGCTCTCAGATATATGTTATATATCTATTATATTTGAATATGTATTATGTTTTTAAAAAGCAGAACACAGTTACAATTGATTCAGGTTAAATACTACTTCAAGATCGGGCACCTGACAGCATTTAAGGGACAGTTCCAGGGGTTGCTGGGCTCTATTCTGGTATTAGGTACAGAGACCTGTCTCTTTGTATGCATGCAAAAAAGAGACAAAAGACAAAGCAAAAGTAACAGCTTAGAAAATAAGTTCACAGGCTTTGGAATGAAATTAATGTGATTACATGTAATAATATACTCAGCTTTGCTGTTTATTAGTCCTCATTCCTGGGGAGTTCCTTAACTTTTTAAGCTCTACTTAAAGTTTGGAAAATTCCAAACAAAACTCAAGTAGAAGCCTTTGTCTTCGAAATGGGATACTCTGGTTTGGGAAATGGGTGCCATTGGTACAGCCTTAGTGTACTAGGGAAATGAATAAAAGATTGATGACTGGGAGAGAAACTCAAAATGGAGGCCATACAAGAAACCTGGCTCAGAAAATAGGGACTCAAGTTTAGACAACTTCAAATCTTATTAGAATCTGGGAAGAAACAAGTCAACATTGAGATGCTATGACCCAGGATTACTTACAGCAGACAGTGACTTGGTACCTAAATTTTTACTGCAGAACAAAGCAAAGATAGAAGACTTAGTCTGCACTAGCTTGTCAGCCCTAAGCAGTCTAATAAAGACCTTCCAACCCCCCCCCACTACCCACCCAAGTTACAAACTGGATTTTGTTTTTCTAGGCATGAATGTGGCTCATTCTCATGATAAATAATGCCCCAGGGCACTGGAGTTCACTTTGATTATGATGAGCATTTCAGATCTGTGTACATGAATGCATTTCATCTGAACCACATGGATCCACAGTTGGGTTAGAAATCTAATGAAAAGACGTTATCTTAATATATCTGGTATCCCTGAATTTATTGCTGTTAAAGCAGCCAGAAAAAAAAACACAGGAGTAATTTTTGTTATAGACTCTTGGCTATTCTGCTGCCATCCTTAGCCAGAAGCCCAATGCATAAATGTTCAAGAAAATTAAAAAGAACAAGGAAAGGAATTATCCACACTGTTGTTATAGGCCCCCCGAGAAGTTTGCTTTGGGTTACTATTTATTTTTGTCAAATATTTACATTCTTTCCTAACACATTCTGGAATCATCAGGTTAGATTGTCCAAAGTATTCCATCTATACAAATAGCTGAGAAGGATTTCTAAGCTTGTATTAGAAGACAGACAGACTTGTAAACATTTAAAATAGTCATTATTTGATTAAAATTAAAAAGACTAATACAAAAAATAAAATATATATATATATGTATATATATATATATATATATACTATCACAAACAATAGTGGAGGGTGAATTATTAATGTCTGTTTTTGGTTGCAGCAGTGATAATGCTGACTGTTTCATAATTTACTTACAATTTACGCTTAAAAATAAATTAGTATATGTTATATTTTACATTTAACAGTTTGAAATATAGCAGAATAGATTGTATTTCCGCTATTCAAATGTTGGTTGTAACTCTATATAGAAAACATTTACTAATTGTTAGTATAATTTAGATTAGAGTGTATTATTTCCTTTTAAGACCAAGAGTCATAGTATGATTATGATATGATTATTGCGTATACCTACATGCACTGTGTCTTTACTAAGCACAGTAAAGATATAGAACAGGTCTCCATTCAAATACTCTAAAAACTGATACAGAAAGTAATGAGCAGAGAACATCATTTTCAGAGATAAATTTTAAATGCAATAGGCGGAGGGGGCAGTGAGAAGAAAGAAAAAGAGAATAATAACAGCAAACACTTATATGGCATTAACTATGTGCCAGACATGTTAATGATTTATGTGTATAAACTGTGATTTAATCTTAACAACACTGTGCAGTAGATACTTTTATTAAACACATTTCATACATACAGAGGTATATGCAGTGTAAGTATCTCAATGGGAGAACTAAAAGTAATGTAAAGACAAGCTAAGAAAACATACCATATCTCTTGTTGCCAGTATTAAAATTGCAGGCTGTAAAAGACAGACTTTTTTGCTCTGAGGGAATGAAGTCTGACATTGTGTTCTGTACTACCTACACAATTTTCCAAGTGGAAATTACTGGGACTTCCAGACCTCGAGTATTCCCACCTAGACATGTCTGCTCTTTGTCCGCAAGTTTGAATAACAGCACAGATTCCATCACATATCCATATAATACAATGTATTTAAGAATATATTTAAAAAAATTAAGGCAGTGGAAAAATATTTTGCCCAAAGAATAATAGAGAGGGAAGATCCTATAAGTAAGTGAAAATGTCCCATTTGGGAAAGTATATAAATGTCATAATTTATTTTTAAGATTTTGCCACATTTAAGAAGACTTATAAATTTATGTTATACTCAACAACATTACAGCTTCTTAAAGCCAAACCTTTCACTTCTTCTGAAAAAAAAAAAAAAAAGAACCACATTTTCCTCTCTTCATGGGTCATCCATGAAATACCTGTCTTCTCTCTAAGCTTGATCCTGCTACTCTGAATAAAACCTAGAAGAGGCTATGCAAGTTCTTAGTCTATTCTTCCTGACTTACTCATCTAACATGTAAGACTGATAGAATATAAACAAGAGAAACTTTTTAGGTATTGGCCAAACATTAGACTAGTCTACCCAGAATTGGTTAATAAAAACTAGTTTAAGTTTAAATGCTTCTACTGATTATATTTGTAATAAAGTTGTTTTATCACCCATATGTCTATAACTAAATTTGCATATATAGAAGTAGATATGGATATGAGTATAGATTTCCATAGTTCTTCTTCTCATAGAAAGTAATTTAAGGCAAAGAGTTTCCATCTTTTTAAAATGTTGAATATGTTTCATTGAATAAATATATTAATATGATTGAAAATACATTGTCTATGCACGGTGGCTCAAGCCTGTAATCCCAGCACTTTGGGAGGCCAAGGTGGGTGAATCACCTGTGGTAAGGAGTTCCAGACCAGCCTGGCCAACATGGTGAAACCCTGTCTCTATTAAAAATACAAAATTATCTGGGCTTGGTGGTGGGCACCTGTACCCAACTACTTGTACTTGGGAGGCTGAAGCAGGAGAATCACTTGAACTGGGGAGGCAGAGGTTGCAAGGAGCCGAGATCACACCATTGCATTCTAGCCTGGGTGACAAGTGAAACTCCATCTCAAAAAAAAAAAGAAAATACATTGAAAATAGAGGCAATTCTAAAACAGATTCTGGCCATCAGTTAAACGTTTACCTGCTATGGTTTCTTCATTGATACAAAACAGTAATATGATTTTAAAAAAATATCATTAAACTTAGGGATAATCTTCAATGTAAGCATACAAAGTCTTCACAGACAAGGCCATAACACATAATCTTGCTTTTGTACATGGCTTTGCTTCGAAACGGTCCTGCAGATCTGCTAAAAGAGGATTTCATCTCTAAGAAAAAGGATAACAATATTCACTTTAAAGAACGACTAAAAGTGTTATAAATAATATCAATAGTGTCACAGGATCCTTATGGTGTCACTTTTCCTACAGAAACCTCTGTGACTGGTGGCACTTTTGCTCGGGTTTTGCTGGGGCCCACTGGGCTCATTTCACCCACTTGGCATAGCAGGCTGTGCTCACCTTACACAGCCAGCCTGGATGCCATGCCTGCCAAGTGTGAGCCAGGTGGAGAGCAGTGAGGTGTGCATAAGTGAGAGAGCATTTGATCTAGCTTCTGTGTACAGCCAAGCATGCCAGCTGCTGCAGCAGCAAAGCAGGCAGCTCCAGGCACTGGCACAGGTGCTGTCTCTATCCAAGCCTGCAGCTGGATCAGATGCAGCTCCAGTGGCTTCTGCCATCAGCACCCTTGTCTGTATGAGAGGAAAGTGGTGGTGTCTGGAAGCATGGAGATGCCAAAAATTGCAGGGCCTCAAATAAGGTATCACAGCTCAGACTCAGGGAGCCCCTAGATCTGGGATCCCTCAAGGGCCACAGCTTTTCTCTCCTCATCACCCTCAATGTGGTCAGCAGTGGGGCGTTTCAGCCCTATTTATGTTACAGCTCTTTCAGTCCTGCCATTTGGTAGGTCCTGTGTTCTTGTTCCTTGTCCAGGAAGAATGAGTTATGCAGACAGCTGGATGGTGAGCCAGGTAGAGAGGAACTTTATTGAATGACAGAACAGCTCTCCACAGACCCGAATGGGTAGCTCCTACTCACAAGCAGGCAGTCCTGATAGGCGTCCACCAGCTTTCATCAGAAAGGAGACCCTGAGCGGGTAGCTCCTTTCCACAGGCAGGTCATCCCAATGAGTTGAGGAGACTCAGATTGAGTATCTCCTTTCCACAGTTGATAGTCTCAATGTCTGTGAGTCAGCCTGAGCCTGAGCCTGGGGTTTTTATGAGCTTCAAAAGGGAGGAAGTGCATGCTGATTGGTCCTTGGGAAGCAGTGGGTGGGCCCAGACAAAGCACCATAAGTTCTAGCTCCTGGCCACCTGGAACTGACAGCCTGGGCCCCAGGCTTCATGGCATCCTGGCTTGAAGGTGGGGTTTCACTGAAGATATGCCTGTTTCTGTCCAGAAGCCTTTCTGCCTTTTGCTGTCATCAACATATCTAATCAATGGTGCACAGCCTGTTCGTGCCGAGGGTTGCCTGAAGGCCTATGCCAAGCCTCCCTCAGTCCCCCCTTGGCCTCCCTCCCATGCTCATTGGTGCCCAAAGTCCAGAGGGGGCCAAGGCTGCAGGAGGCTGGTGTGCCAGAGCCACCCCCAAGAGCACTCACACGTGGCTGGATCACCACAGCACCTGGGGTTTGCTACAACTCTGCTCCAAAACTCAAGTGAGAATGAGGAGCAGGGAGAGGCCAGAGAGTGGGAGCAGGCACTTTTGAGCTTTCAGGGGCAAGGGGCTTCCTGATCCCCAAAGAATGAAGGTACACTAGGGTCTGGAGCTGGGGCTGGGCAACTGTGGCTAAACTCAGGGAGTATGGGCTCCTGCCCTGCCAACTTGGTGAGGGGTGAGACTCTCACCTATTGCTGGCTCCCTCTGGCTCTACAGAGTGCACAGCTGGACCTCTCCTCCTGCAGCTGGCATCCTTGCAATAGCAGCTCCAGATGAGCTGTCACTGCCATCAGTAGTATACCTATCATGGTGCCTAGCACATATTATTTATTTAACATAAAGTGACCTAGTATTATGGGGACAATAATGTTTTACTTATTTTGTTCTATGAAGCTCTTTAAAATATACTAAGCTTAAATGATTCAGTTATTCTCATATTTTATTAATTCCCTCATTTATTCATTTACTTGTTCACTCAACAAGTATTTATTTACTACCAACTAGATGCTAAGCATCATTCTATTCATTGTAGATGCTGTCTTTGAAAATAACTGTAGGCACATGACATAAAGCTCAAAAGTTTTGCTGTGTATTGGCATCTGCAATGAGCCATGCTCTAGACCACTCCCTTTCACCAGAGAACAGCCAGGGGCCTTGCCTTCATTTTATGCCAAGTGCTCTACTGGCTTGCTCTTTTTCTTTTCTTTTCTTTTCTTTTTTTCTTTTTTCGTTTTTTTTAGACAGAGTCTTACTCTGTCGCCAGGCTGGAGTGCAGTGGCACGATCTCAGCTCACTGCAACCTCCACCTCCCGGGTTCAAGCAATTCTCCTGCGTCAGCTTCCCGAGTAGCTGGGACCACAGGTGCGTGCCACCATGCCCAGCTAATTTTTGTATTTTTTAGTAGAGAGGGGGTTTCACCATGTTGGCCGGGATGGTCTCAATCTCTTGACCTCATGATCCGCCCACCTCAACCTCCCAAAGTGCTGGGATTACAGGCGTGAGCCACCGTGCCCAGCCACCTTCTTCTTTTTTTTTTAACTGCACTAATCACTTAGATCTTCACTTGCAGCTTGCTTTAATTTTTCTTCTACCCAGGGTTATCATTAAGGCATCTATATCTCCTCCTGGGCAACATTTAATCTTAGTAAGAGAAGATTTCCCTTTTTTTTCCAGGACTATAAATGTTCCTTTATTTTTTTCTAAAATAAGTACCTAGGATTTATTACAGAAAAATTAAATAATAATTATTTATTTTCATGTTTTCCTTTTTTTGTTAGTTGTATATTCAAGTAACCCTTTCTCCAAACCCCTCCCTCATTTCACTCCCAATTCTCCACACCTCATGGACAAATATACATCTCTTACATACCTTCCACCTGAGAAGCTAGTCTTGTGTAGCTTTAGGGAACAAATTTCTGTTCTTCTCAGAATAAACTGGGTGGAGATACGAAAGAGAAAAAAACTCAGCTCTTTGGTCATTGCTTATCCTCGAGGTGGCATACTATTCAGACCAAGTATTGAAGAAACAAAACTCTCTTCTTAAATTCTGTGTTGCAAAGAACTAATAGAAAAATAGTATACCATATAACCTATCATCTGTAGTGTAAACTAAGTGAAAAGTTGCTGGAAATTATTATTGACTAGTAAAAAATAATGTGGATTTTTTTTAATGCTCAAAGTATTTTGTTTTTGGAAAAACTAAATAATATGAAAATGTGTAAAATACAGATATCTCAACATTGAGGTTGTTGAAACATACTGTTCTCTAAACTAAAAGATCATGATCAAGATATCCTATTTCTTTGACAGAACTTAAGTTTCTTGGTCATAGAAACCAGTTTTGTGAAACAAGGGAAATACAGCAGATGGCAAGACCACAGCTCAGAAAAGAAAAAAAAAAAAATCATCCCTTCTGGTTTAGATAATCCCTAGAGTGTTGGCTTTGGAATAAGATGAGTTTCCTATAGCAATACCTTAAAGAGAAGAATGAGGTTTTGCGGTCGGAATCTATGACTAGAAGTGACGAATCTTGGGCTATAATTTTGGTTGCACCATTTACTCATTGTCTCTCGGAGCAGCAAAGCAGCACTGATTAATAAATACATACTGACCAGCTGTTTCTAGGATTCTGTGAAAAGCACACTAAGCAAATATTCATTATCACCAGAAGGATTTAAAATATTATTATTCAACTCTCAGATACCAAAAAATGAAACATAGGGGATATTATTTTTGCTAGTCTGAAAATGTGTAAAATCCTGCAAAAACCTAAGTAACTGTTTCCATTTTTTCCCACAAGGTTGAGAGCATAACATTGAATTGGGTAGAATTATCTTCTCAAAATACAGCATATAAATCTTTCTTTGGATTACTATGTCACGTTTCCTCTCTCCCTTGAACTTTTACATGATGGGAAAGAATTCCCCAAGAGTTCAGTAGAAACATTACAATACTAAACATCCATCTATGAGGTCAAGGTAATAACAGTTATAAACTAAGCAATAGCAGCATCTGACCTTTGAAAATACGAGCTTATATCAGAAGGATAGCTTGAAAGCCACAGTTTTCCTCTGCCCATTGACCCCCAAGAAGAAACACCCTAAGTCAATGAAATGCTGATGTGAATCCATATGACAAAGAAGGGGGAACCAGTCATGTGCTGACCCTGTGTAAGGGAATGTTGCTAGAAGAAAGGTGGAGAATGAGTCTTTGAACACAAACACAATGGCCTGTACCTTAGAGCTTTAAGGGAGACATTGTGCTGTCTCATATCAGATATGTCACACAAGGATTTACAATAACATTTGAGTTGTCATGGAAAAAGAAACACAAATGAAAGACCATTCTGTTTATGTGTCTAATACAGAAATAAAATTTTTATCATATTATCTGATTTTGGTTCCCCTGTTTTGTCTCACTAGTTTAAGTTGTTTGTGTCATGATATTCATTCCATGTAAACCATTCTTTTTACATGTTATAAGTAAAAACACATCATACTTTTTGCCACAATTAAGCACTAGAAAAAATTAGTGTCCTTATGAAGTTTCATTCTGGGTCTTTATTGCTTTTCAGTTTGATTTAAAGACAGCCAATACACACACAGTTGATGAATCAGATTAGAGAAAATCACAGCAGGCACTGTTTAATTTCTGCTGGGAGGCCCTGGCCATCCTCTGTGGGGATTAATGTTTCAGAGCAGGTACACATTCTTGTCCTAAAACAAATGACTTTAGTGTTATAGCTAGTACCCACATGTTTATGCATCTTAATACTTTAAATGTTACCTGATTACAGTGTATAGGATTCTAAATATATACCAAAGAAAATTAAAGGGACTAGATGCCTATATTTAATAATGTATTATGGTCCCAGTTTCCTAATCTCCTGGGAAAAAAATGTAACTTTTAAAACAGGTAGCATGGTAAACCAGCTTAACAGTAGATTTGAACTGCACATGGGTTACTTTTACAAGTCCAAAGAACTCCAGTGAAAACTAAAAAAAAAATAAAAAATAAAGTGCCCAGCCTGTTTTTGATGAGAATTTGACATTTATTACTTCCTTTGGCTTTTTTTTTCTTTAAAAAAATCTGTGATTTAGGAGGACCAAACCTTTAGCTGCTATAGAGTCAGAAATTAAGTTAGTCAGAAAATAATATTCCCTTGTTACCATTTGATTCATGGAGAATTGTGGAGACACTCTCTTTCCCCAAATTATTTTTGACAGTTCTCTAAATCCCCTTTTCAACCATCGAAGCTGTCTATGTCTGGAATACCTATGCTGTGAGAAAACTCAAAAGAGAAAAAAAGAAGAGCAACAATATAATATATTAGCCTTTTCGATTCTGGTTTCTTCAGCATTCATTATTGCTTCACCAGTGAAGAGAAAATTCATCAGATAAACTGCAAGAAGTAATTCTTGGCGATCACAATCAAGTTTCCACTCAGAGAGAAAAGTCATTATAGGGTTTAGAATACTTTGTATTTATGTCTCATAAACAAGTTTAAAAATAACACCAAAAAAGGATGTTAACCATATGTCGTCTCACAGTTTGTGACTAAAGGGGATAAAGTTACCAAAGTTTCTTCAATCCCTTTGAACTTGAAAGCCAGTGTGCATTTTCCATTCCGTTGTACATTATGATAAACAGTAACCCTTTCATTGCTACCGTGGAGTGTGTTGTAAGCTCCCTTTGTTCAGCAAACTCAGTACATAACATCATTTTTATTACAGTGGTTTTCTAGACTACTTTCAGACAGATGCTAAAACTCACGAGGCTTTTGTTTTCCTTATTTGCCTTTTTTTAAAACAATATTTTAGATAAAATTATGATTGAAATAATGACTTTAATAATGTCCAAAGGATCTCTAAGTCTCAGAGCAGTTGCAGTGCACTTCAGTAGAGCTTTAACAATATATTTCCTTGTTCAGAGATAAGTGAGTTAGAGACAAACCATTACTTTTAGATAATGTTGTAACTTCAAGTGTCATAGGATATATAGTGCACCTATATGTACTACATTCACTTCACAAATTCACGTACCACTTATTGACTACTAAGTATGTTAAAGCAACACTCTCCCACCTACTGTAGTGTGTCATTTCTTGTGAGAAATAGTCATATTCATATATTTTCTTGGCATTTGGTATGTGTTTAAGCAGATAGGGGACTCTAAATGCACACAATCAAACATACAGAGACTTAAGTGCCGTTGACACCTTCGCATCATCCCTGTCACCCGCATCAATCACATCATCTTCAAAAAACTCCAAATGCTAATTATATATTACATTTTATTCATGTGCTTGGGGAAAGGATTATAAATCTCTAGATACTCAATAAATCTGAATTAAAAAGTGATAGCAGGATTGTTTTATCTGCTATCACAATAAAGAGGACATTAAAATTTTTAAAGTCTTGCCTAGTGTATCAGTTGGCAATTGGTTAAAGGATTAGAAAAAAAAGTCAGTGCAGAGTGTTTCTGTTTTTATTTTTGGAAGTCATTTTGATTTGCCTACTAACCTATATTTCATTTTTCTCTTTACCAATCAGCACTCATAATGAGACTTATAACGAATGTGACCTTAGCATAAAGTCATAAGACTTATGCAATCAATGGAAATATGACAAGGACACAGGAGAGATCTGGTCCTAAAGTTTTCTAGGTTAGACCAAAGAAAAAGGAGAATGTGGACTCCAGAAATACTCACCAAAGACTACACATTTGAATACTTCTTCAGGTTTCAGATTTCAACGGCATTGCTGTGGGGTAACAGATGTGTTCCTGTCCATTTCCAGTTAGAATTCTAAATCTTTGTGAAGGGGTCAAGGTTTGGTTTGAAAGGAGTCTGCTATTAAAGAGTGTTGCCTTTGAGGGAGATGGTCTGGATGGAAATCCTGGGTGAAGACAATCACAATTATTTATGTTTCAGTTTAGAGAGGTATACTATGGAAGTAGGAGAATAACAAATTTACAGAATGGCTGTGAAGATAACAGAGGTAATATACATGCAGCTATTATAACAATGTCTGTATTATAATCAGTGCTCAATATAAAAAATTAACTGATATTTCTATTTGCTATGGTGATTTTGATAAATTCACCTTTGAGCCAAGGCCTGCCCATGGACAAGGACTCATACATATAGCCAGGTACATAACATCCCCAAGTGCTTCACTCCATGATGATGATCTACTTTCTACTTCCAAAGCTTTGGAGCCTCATCTTAATTCTGTCTGCCTTTCACTTGAACTTTTTCCCCAGCAGTCAAAAATTAGAACTTGACAAGACTCACATTCTTCTTAAACGAAGTACATGCTAAATTTTACTTCATTAAAATTTGAGGAAGTCAATTGCAAATAATACTTCATTAACTTCTTATAAATATCTTTTTGTACATATATGTAGGCCATCAAAAAGGTCAAACAGTTTATAGAAGCAGACAAAAATAGACAAAACCAATCCATGATAATAAAAGTCAGAGTATGGCTAATGATGGGGGAAAGCAAGTGTTATCAGTAATTTCATATCTTTTTTTTTTTTTGAAAGAAAAAGAAAAGAAAGAGTGAAAGAAAGAAAAAAAAGAATGTAAGAAAGAAAGAGGAAGAAAAAGAGAGGGAGAGAACGGGATTCTTGTTCTATTGCCCAGGCTAGAATGCAGTCTAAATATGGGTATTAAAAACCTCTTTTATGCCAATAATTGTGCTTAACAATGGAGACAGGAAGGAATAAGGGATGAAAATAACAAACAAGCAGCCAACCA